>PVJL010004817.1:0-121844 GCA_004026885.1 Lyroderma lyra
CCCCTCACCCTCCCCTCCCCCTCCCATCACCCCGGGCCCCCTCCTCACCCTCCCCTCACCACCAGGTGTCAGTCCCTGCTCCTCCCACCCAAGCACCACAAGGAAGTCATGGGGTGCCTCTTTTCAGTTCCGTCTTTATTTACAGCAAGGTACATAGTTATGTGGTCATTTTTGTAGGTACGAACAATAAAGGCAGGGTGGTAGAAGAAAAGCAGGAGTAATCATCTGAAGGAAAAGAAAGGCCTAAGTCATTAGCTGCCCATCCTGTTCCTGAGCCAGGAGTAGCAAGGAGGCCGAGCTGTCACACCAGCCACCTGCGTGAGGAGGCCCCAATAGAAGAGCACAAACGGGGTTCTGGGCTCCAGGCTCAGCCTACAGGTTCCCCTGCCTGTCCTCTCCCTGGTTTGTCTGACACAATGGGTTTCTCCCAGGGGCGTGAAGAGTCCAGTCTTTGTACCACAGACCTTGTCCCCGCTGGCCCAACCCAGCACAGGAGGTGACATACAACCCACCTGGGCTCCAGCCCCTCCTGCCTCTTCCCTGCTCTGAGGACTGTGCAAGCCTTCAGCCTGATTGTGGCCTAATGAGTCTGGTGACTCACTGCCCCAAGGCCAGGGTCGAGGCTGAGCCCCTCAAGAGGCTGAGCAGCCCAGACAGAGCAGAGCACTGCAGGGACAATGGCTTCTGAAGGATGAACTGGAGACCTTCTCTGCCACCTTCCCTTGGCCTGTCCTTCACAGCTCCCACTATCTAGCCACCTCCCTGAGAGCCCACCCTTGATACTCCAAATTGAAGGACACTTGAAGTCACAACACCTGTGTCCTCCTTATAGAGATTCCCAGCTATCTGCTCCTACAGGTTCCAGACTGCCCAAGGAAAAGACACCAGGCCAGCAGGAGTTCCATGTGCATGAAGAGCTATGGACCAGGCCTTCAAGCAACACGAAGCTTCAATGCTTATGTCCTAATCGCCTGGTCTAGAGACAATTCCTGGGGAGGTGGGGGGAACAGGGAAGGAGAAGCAAGCACCATGGGGGGCTCTGAAGCCAAAACTCCCACACACACACAGCCAACATCACTGGGTACCTCCTTCTCAGACAGTAGAGCACTCAGGTGATTCGGGTCACAGTCTCTGGCCTAATGATTCTCTAATGGCATCAGAGATCCAGTGGCTCTTAGAATACCAAGTCCAGGCTTCGTCACACAGAAAGCTCAAGTTCAGATACTCCATTGGCTAGATGCTGGGCTCACCACAGCAGGGCAGGTCTTTCCATTCCTTCCCTGCTGCGGACACAGGGTGTCACAGACCAGGGCAGGGTGTTGTCAGTCAGGATTGCCCAACGAGTGTGGCCCAGGGACCCCAGCTAAGCGACCAAGAATTAGTGATGGTTTTACCCTAGCACTGCTTCCCAGAGACACTGAGGCTTGGTCCTAACACCACAGGTAGACAAGGAGGCGGCTAAGTAAGTCAAGGCTCAGAAATGAGTAGAACCCATCTTCCAAGGCAGTGGGACAGACAGCCAAGGCACTAAATGGTTTGGCACCTGGGGGCTTCAAGTAAAGTTGGAAGTGTTACCCACTGACCAGCCGTGCTCTCCTGGGCAGGAATGGGCTTCCCCTGAGCACACAGGCCCCATCAAGGCAAGAGGACCCTAAGCCAAGCTTGCCATCCACTCTTCATCTCAGCACCATGCAAGGCACGGCTAGAAGGATGATACTGATTCTGAAACACACACTCCAGAACTCTCTGTCTCAATGAGTCCTGGCCTTCAAAGCGGGCCCCTTGGGCCTGTGTGTGCTTCAACCAAGTGGCTGCAGCCAGTGGGCGCCCCCTCCAGAGCCTGCAGCACGGTCTCAGGGGTAGCAAAGCTCTGTGAGGTGGTTACGTTTGACTTTTTGGAACCAAAAAACAGTCAAATTGAGTCCACAAAAGGGGAATAGAACTGGATGATGCTGAGTTTTGAACGATTGGGTGACTAAAGCAATGGTGTCCAATGGACTATAAGAGTGATGGAAGGAGCAGGGCTCTCCAAAATGCTTCAGGTGGGGCAACCACATGGAAGAGCTAAGGGCACTCGAGATGGTCAGCACTGACATGAAAAGGCTTGGTGACGGGCAGGTAAATGCTGAGGCTGTAGGACTCTAATCAGACCTCCCCAGTTTCGCTTGGTCCCTCGACTTCCTCCACCAAGGAATCCGTACATCTTCCAATGAAGGAAGTTTTCACCAAAAGGGAGCCCTCAGGAAAGCTGGAATTCTCCACTCCAAATGGTTCCAAGTTAAGACTCCAACTTAGGACAGCAGTATTCTATTTCCTCTTCCCACCTATCCATGCCCAGCCCGCCACACCACGTGGCGGTGTTGTTAATGAGTAAATCAGGTTACTTGTGATGCTGCCAGTGACAATCCTGCTGAAAGGTGTGTGCCCCCCATCTCACCACAAATCCCACCTTGGGAAACGAAAGCTACCATTCCCTCCACAGGCACAGCTCTCTTGCCACCATTTAGGGGGCCACCAGTTCTCCCTCCTGCCAGCAGAAGTCCTCGCCAAAGCCAGAACTGCAAGGGGCCACACTGTGTACCCCACAACCTGTGACAAAGCTGGCAGAATCTGATGTGTGACTTCCCTGGGAGGCAGGAGGGTCATCTTTTCCACCTTCCCATTCTACCAGGAAGCGACCTTGTCACATTCCTGCCAGGGAAGGAGAGTCGGGCAGTGCTGTCTTGGGAGACACTGAGAAGCAGGTGACCAAGAGAGAAGTCCTGGAGCTGCCATCTGAGATGCCAGGGGCGGGCATGGGGGGTAGGGGGCGGGGGGGGTATGGGGCGGGGCATAGGGAGAACACACAGATGTTCTCCCTAGTGGCCTCTTCCCTGAGTTTGATTTTTCAGTTGAGGTGTTGCCTAATTTCAACTCAAATACGAGAGCATCTCTCCTCGCCATATCATTAAGCTCTAGCTCCAGGAAGGCAGGCGCATCCCGCAGGCACTCAGAGCATGAGTCCTGCGCTTCCTCTGCTCCCCACCTCACCGATACCTCAGCCTGCCCCACCCGGAACACAATGGGCAACCAGCTCCAGTCCCCAAACATCAAAGCAGACCCTGCTGCAAAACACGGCAAACAGCTTTACAGTATTTGTACATTTCCACAAAAATAGATCCTTATATATATGTGTGTGTGTATATATATATGTATTTATAACTGGTTACATGTTGGCTTCATAATTAGGCATCACCAGTAGTAGTTGGCACAGTCTGTCAGATAAGCTCAGGGTCAAGTTCTGTTTCATTTTGCAGCTCCAAAGTACAAAAAAGAACAACAACAACAAAAAATCAAAGGTATTTCCTCTCCATGGTGTTTTCTTAAATAAGCAGTGTCATCGGAAATCATATGCACAGGTGAACAGAGTCACCTGCCACCTCCTCCTGGGTCCTGGACGCGGGGTCGGGGTCTGCAGGCGACGGGGTCAATGAGGCCGGCTGCTGGACTCTGAAGCCTGTCTCTTGCGTGCCGGGGTGTAGCCATTGAGATAGCCATTGGTCTGCCGTTTGGAGAGCCCACCGTTCAGAATGTCCTGGATGTGCTGCACAATGAGGTTGATGGCCACTGTGGGGCAGAGCAGCAGAGTGTTAGGGATGCACCCAGGGAAGGCTGGGTGCACATGCAAGGCTGTGTGTCTGTGTGGGTGAAGGGTTCATGGGAGCCAGAAGCTAAACACTGTTCCAGGTAACTGGCTCTGCCATTTGTGGGCAGGTCACTCAACCTCCCCAAGCCTCCCATGGGGCTAATGTGACCTCCCTCACAGGAGAGTTCTTAGAGTTAGACAGGTAATGCCTGGGACACAGAAGCCCCTAATGAACAGGCTTCTAATCAGGACATGATCAGAGTCACAACTGTGTGAAAGTAAGCAGCCCAAATCCTGCAGACGCAAGGACTGGCCTTTACTCTGAAACCATCATTGAGCTGGGACCTTTCCACTGGGGAACCTACCAGCCCCTCAACCCCCACGAAAGGCCCTCCTACAGAGATAATCTAAGATGGAAGACTTTTCTTAGCATAGAAACAAATTAATATACCTCAAGCAAACAGTTAATATTAACATCACTAAAATGGAACGGACATTAAGTGCTTTATGGGGTGACGCACAGAGAACACAACGCCCCTCCTGTGGTGGTGTCCAGATTGCATAAATTGAACCCAATCAGGAGGACACAAGTTCAAGTGTGTCCCCGTCTACAAACATACATATTTACAGGGGCCTGTTCCCAAGGCTGACAGGTAGCGGGGAACTCCTTTGTGTTACGACAGCAGCCTAGCAGGTCACAGTCTTGTTTGGTCATCACATCCTGCCCCAAAGGACGACACCCCACGAGGACTCACCTAGATTGTCTACACCTCTAGGAATTATCACGTCAGCATACTTCTTTGTCTGCGGAAAAAGTATTTACGATGCATTACGGAGGAGTTCCAAGAAACCGGCCCCACACCCTCTCCGAGGGACCATGCGAAGGGTTGGCCCTCTCGCTCCTGATCTCCAAGGGCGGCAGCTGGAGGCTTCAAACATAATACTTTTTATCCACTTTATCTAAATCCTAATAACTCAGCCTTTTCTTGAGCTCTCATTATTAACATTCAACAGTGTTTCAGTTTACAACCTGCAGAGAACATGGTCTTTGAAACCAAATACTTCATCATAGAGAAAAGTATGAACTAATAAAACCCAAACTTAACAGGGGAGCAGTTCACCTTGGACTTCTACAGTCTGTCCAGTAAAAGAGTAAACCCAGAAAAAGTCAACCCCATTGAAGGCCATGTTCATCGTCTCTGTTATTACACCATTTTTTAAAGGCCACAATGAGCACATACCACAATCTTTTTTTTTTTTTTTTTTAATTTACTGAGACTTTGTGGACCACTTTACAAATATCTGCATCTGGGTGTATAACCTAAGTACAGGGTAAAACCACATAAACAATGACTTAGGAGCGTGGGCAACTTGACTCCGCAGCTTCCAGTCTAGAACAGTTGGAATACAACTAACTGTGTCAGGGCCCAAACCCAACTGACCCAAGCAGACAATTATCGGGTCGGAGCTCCTGGCCCAGAGTGGCTTGCACAATGGGGACAAGTAATAACACCTAGAAAATGCTTGTGCAGAATTCTGAGCTCCATTACAACTAAGCTGAATGGCAGAAAATTGATAGTTAACTCTAATTTATGTCCAATAATAAATGTAGCATTTTCTGTTCTTGTTATTAAGTTAAAAAGAATAGGAGCGGTCCTCGGATAGATGGATGGATGGCTGGAACTCCACGGCTGCTTAGCCGCCTCTGCCCTCTTCCCAGAAACCTAACCCTGTAACCCAACCCTCGAGGTTATTCAGGCTGACTCAGAGTCTGCCTAAGCCTGCAGCATAAGTCAAGGCTGCTGTGACACCAAATGTACTGACAGACGCAAAAGAATCAAAGACGGTGTGGGATCACATTTCTCCAGGAAAGGAGAAAGAACACATTAAGAGGAGTGAAGAAATGCCCACACTTGGCCTCACTCTGCACCTCTTCTCAATACTCTGACAGACCCCAGTCTCCCCAAAATACCACCCAAACCAGGCTAAGTCCTACCCTCTCCCCCTCTCATGAGCTTAATTATAAATGCTTCAGGAGTTAGACCAGGGCTTGGTCAACCTGGGGAAGACCCATGACATAGGGGTATGAGTCTCCTTCCTCTAACACACCTGCCCCCCTCCACACCTTCTGTCCTCAGTGGCCTTAACATTCATTTTTTCATCTTTCCCCAGGAGCTGAGGGTGTTTCCTAGGCTGAGAGCTGAGAAAGCTGAGAATCCCCCCTGCCCCACCCTCCCTTCTCTGAAGGCCACCTCACTAAACTTCCCAGTTGCCAGCGTGGAAGTGTGGAACTCAGCCCAGCCCAGCACCCTTCCCAAATCGGGAGCCTATGGGGGCAGACAAGCTCCCAGCAGGCTCAGCTACAGCGCACAGGAGAGTCAGAGGGACAACCCGACAGGTCAGCCTCCCTCACACACTCCAAACTCCACCATAGCCGAGCCTGTCCTTAGATGTGACACCCCTTCAATAAAGGGGCTCACACCATGTGCCCACAGAGCAGAAGTACAGAGCTTGCTGGGATTCAGGAGCAGGACCCTAATGGCTACCCTGGAAGGGAGAGGTGGGACAGAGCTACAGAACAGCAGGATAGGACACACAGCAGCAGGGGCTGCCTTCCTTGGACCTGCAGGACAGAGGGTTACTCAGAGAGCAGTGAGCCTCAGCTGGCCGCTCCTCAGCTTCCATACCATACCTCTGGGCATATGATTTGAGTTTTAAATTCCAAATTCAACAACAAACAAACCAAGAACGCAACTCACCGGCAAGCAGAATTCCTCAAAGGCAGGCTTGACGAACGTAATGTACTGAGATAAAATCTGCTCGAGGTCCCTCCCTCTTTCACTGATGTCCCTTAATACTGTAAGAGAAGGAAAAACAAGAATCAAAAAACCGGTGCAGGAGCCAACACACGTCCACCCTTCATGAGGCCGACCGGGCTCACACAGGCGCTACAATTCCTTTGGGTGGCTCACAAGTCAGGGTCCTGGGAGACCTGACCACGAGCACGTCAGCAGCAGCTTCGGGAAAAACAAGTCACATTTTTACATCTCGCAACAGTCAAATTCAGCTATGACACAATGCTCTCTGAGGCAAGAGGTGCCCAGGCCAAGCCAACGGGCTTCTCATTTCAAGCAACATTTGACCCAAATAAGTTTCAGTGTGTACAATAAAAAAAGGACAGTCCTGGACAGCTCATAACAGGAAGCAGACCTGGCCCAGAAAAGGGGGGGCTTCCTGGTGAAGGTGGCAGTTTGCCAAGAAACTCTCCTGTGCCCACCTGGATCCTGTCCCCTGCGCTTACTTACCTATGTGCGGTCCAGCGACCCTCTGCTGATGTGCCCACCCTCGTCATGCCCAGTTCCCACCTACACTCCCGGTCTCCCAGCGGGTAGAAGGCAGGCAGAGCTCCAGCTGTGGTCAGCCATTCCTACTTGGCTCATGCATTGAGGTTTGCAAACAAACCACTTAGTGAGAGAGGAGAAAAGCACAGTGAAATGGTGGGCTGGAGCTGCAAAGCAGGCCAGGTTGACCCAAGCTCACCTTCTTCTACCTTCTTCCTCCCAGGCAGGCTTATTCAAGGACTTTCAAATGCCTTTTTAGATAGAATCTTATGTCAAAAATGCAACAGGGTCTGCCTATCTAAGGGACTGGAATCCTGGTTCTGCCACGGTGCACTAACCACCCCGAGCCTCAGTTTCTTCCAAACTCAGTAGTGAGTTTCAAAGACGATTCTCTCGATCAAAACAGCCCCTTCGTACAGGTGTCACTTTAAATCTCAGTGCCATGAGCTGTGAAATCTTTCACCTCTGCCCCGAAAGGGCCATCACATCCATCTCCAACCATTTGCGATGGCCCCTCAGTGCCTCTCCACCATGTCTCAGGTTAGACTCAAGTGTGCGATGAACTCACTGTAACAAGGAATGCTTGTGAGGGATTTCTAAGAAAGCTACGTCTCTGACTAAATCTGTCTCCGCACACATATGCACATGGGCACACAGGAGCATGCAGGGGCAGGAAAGAGGAAGGTGTGTGGCTGTGACCCAGGCTGGCAGCCAGTCCATGAGACCAGCTGGCGGGAGCAGTATCAGGAAGATGGCATTCCACACGGGCAGCACTGCTGCCGCTCGACTTCCTGCCAGCTTCTCAGTTTGCAAGCGCTTTTCCCATGTGAGCCTCAGGAATAAAACAGCTGGTTGGTCCCTAGCATGTCGGGACTTGCCTCGCAACCCCTCGGACTTCCCGCCCAGACCAGAGCAGGGCCGTCCCTGCCAGGAAATGGCCTGTCTCCTCAGGCATCTCGACACAGGCCCTGCTCCCTGGCCACCCCGCAGGGACACTCAGCAGGCGAGGCCCAACAACCCTGGCCCTGGAGCCCTGCAAGCTCCACTGGGCCAGCACAGAGCAGCGTGCCACCCATCCTTCACACAGCCCTGGATAAAGTACAAACCAAAAAGGAAACCGGGCCCAAAGGTTATCAGCACTGAGACAAAACAGACACACGCCACCTGCTGCCAGGCCCTTCCTCTTAGAGCCCCAGAAGGCCTGACACTGGCGCTGAATTGCAGGCACGCTTTTCCCATGACTGCTGACAGTGTGAGCCCACAGGAACCTCCGTCCTTCCCAGCACCGCCCGTGCACACGTGCTCACGCAGCTCTTGCACTGCCCTCAGCCCAGGCCTGCAGCCCCCTGGACCTCGCAGACCCTACAGCCCCTCCCACCACATCACTAGACGGGGGAACTGGCCAGGGAGGAAGGCAGCAGGAGCAGCTGGGTCACCCTGAGTCTGCTGTGGAGCCCAAAAGCCACTTTTCCTGCTTCACCATCTAGACCAATAGGGACAAAACTGACCCAGCTTTGAAACCTGACCCCCCCCACCACCACAGATGATGACCTCTGTGCACCTCACTTTCCTACATGGTAAAACAGACAGTAACAGTGCCCTCCTACTACAGCTGTCACTTAGTACCCAGGGAGATGTGCACAAAGCACTCCAGCACTGTGGCTGGCACAGGAGCCTGAATTTCTCTGATTACCATGACAGCAGAATCTGAGGAAGCTTCAGGAGAGGAATGGCTCCCAATGGAGCAGAACACTTTTGGGGGGCAGTGGGGACGGCACTCAGGCAAGGAGGTCACACCCAGACGAGAGCAAGGAGCTTGCACAGTGGCTGGGAAGGTAGGGGTCAGGGTGCAGTAAGAAAGACAAGGAAAAGGGAGACCCAGGGAAGATGGGGAGACTCAAGGAAACAGGAACTGGGTTAGAATGTTACCCAGACTTTGGGAACATTCAAAATCAAAAGGTGCTGCCCACCTCCTCTCCCGAGGATCCTTTGATCACCTTAAACAGGCTGGGAGCCCCGAGGCCAGGGCAGCCCAGACTGCCAGTCCCCAGCACTGACACATTCTGCTCCTTGGCTCGAGTCAGAAGAAGGTCTTGGCAGAAACTCCAGGGACTCAAAGCCAGCTTCCTGACCCCTAGTGTGACCTGGCACAACTGTGGACCCTGTCAAAGGCAGGTCAAGGGCAGGACACAATATATCCACCCACCTTCCCTGCATGGTGTCCATTTCAGCCCTTCCAAATCCACCACCACTCCTTCTGCTCAAAGCTGTGAACACCATTTAGAAGGACCCAGAATAAATACAATTCGTCAATGGCAAAGTCAATTCACTTTAAAAGTGAGTTGAGGAAATGTGTCACTCAAGTAAAAGAAGCACACTGTCTAAAGGCCACCGTGGCCTTAACTCTAGGTGAACCGGGCACAGAGAGTTATAGCAGGAGAGTCCAGGGGTCTTCCAGCAGTCTCAGGTCCCCACAGAGAGGAGGCATGCATCTCTAGGGCTGCATGGCTCAAAGGAAGGTCTCCCTGCCACGAGGGTCACGTGGTCGGAAGGGTATGACATGCAGGTGGGTAAAACCATGGAGTTAACGCGAGTCTCCAGGAATGTTCTTCTGCCCAACAGCTGCTCCTGACTAGCCAGCCCTTCCGTACCAGACGCCTCCGCCCTGCCCCACACACAAGCGCATACTGGGAGTGCTCTTTGTCCTGCACGGACAGTGTGTGGAAAAGTCCCACAAGTCCACCAGGAAGGTGACTTGCCAGTGAGTGACATGAGAAGACAGCAGATCTGAGAGAACAAAGCAGCACCTGCCCAAGGAGCACCCAGGAAGATGGGGGCTGCAGAGCTGACCCCAAGAAACCCCCAGAGGGGCCACCAGCTTCTCGTCTTGCCTGTTTCATAAAAGGAGCCAGTACAAGCAAGTGAGGAAGAATTCTGTGTTTGATCTACACCATGATTATCTGTTCAGATTGTAGGCAAGATTCACTTGAATTCCAAGGATGTGGCCACCACACAAAATGTGGCTCCAACTTCCGGGATGCATTGCACCCCCTCCTCCCTCAGCAAGACTGCTCCCCAGGCACTGAGTACCACCTGCTGCAGTAGTGATGGCACCAGCCCTGGTGTCACCAGCTCCTGAAGATATGACACTCATAGGTCTGACCAGTCCTGACAGAAAACTCAATACGTAGCATAGTAGGCAGAGCAGGCGTGTGATCTACACGTTGGTGCTGGCTGCCTAGCGCACCGGCGGGCACTTTACCCGCCATCACCTCCCAAAGTCACACCTCCCCCAAGAGGACTGGTCATTAGATGGTCAACAGGAAAACGGGGGGACGTGAAAACATCTGCCCGAGGTCGCACAACTACTAAATGGTGAAACCAGGACTAAGTCAGTTCATGTGACCCCAGTGCTGTCACTCTCATGCCTTGCGCTGTTAACAGAGCACATCAACCCAGGTAGGACCCTAATGTGTGGATTTAGGTGCTGCGCCAGGTCCTGAGGCAGAAGCATGAGACACTCAGGCCTCAATTTTCTATCAAAAAAGACCATATAACTCCTACCTGGCCAGACTCACAACCCTGAAAACCCATAAAGAAACCCAAGCCTGGGAGGTTACGAGAGCCACTCACGTTGCAAAGCCGGTGAGAACTCTGCTGGGGCGCGAATACGGGCCTCCCCTTCCTGCCTCCCCCCTCCTTCCCCTGCTTTTTCCCAGCACAGACCTCTACCCCCACCCACACCAACCCCACGGGGTGGGAGGAAGGCTCCAACTCCCTTGACAAGTGTGGGTCCTGTTACCACCTGGGAGGGCAAAACCCAGACTCATTTCTCTACCTTCTGCTGGCTCCATTCATAGTTCTTGCAACGCGAGCACGGAACTGGATAAAGTGCAAATTTGTTCTGTGAACTGAGAACATTTCACACACTTTGAGGCCAGAAGATTCTGGGCCGGAGCTCACAAAATCTGACCTGCTGAAGATCTGCACTGTGACAAGGGGCTAACCTTGTCATTTCCTGCGTCTCCATGCAAAGTCTTAGTCACCTTTCATTCCTCTCCTTGGTGGCCCCCACCCCACTGCTTTTCCAGGGTCTTTTCTTTCTACCCCAACTCTCCATTCCCCCTCCCACCATAACAATGACAGCCCTGCCTGTCACCCAGGTCAGTGGCACAGTCTTCAAACAGCTTCCGACTGCAGCCACATTGCCATCTCCTCTGTCACAACAATCTTCCAATGGAGGCCATCTCACCTGCCCTGCTCTAAACCCCTTGGGAGCTCTCCCTGTCCACCAGGAACTGGACCGGAAGCCTCCGTCCCCACAACCTGCCCCACAGAACTTTCTAGTGTCTTCTGTGTAGGCCCCTGCTTCTGGGAACAAGCCGTTTGCGTTCATGTATACACTGTGTACCTCCGCGGGTTGCCCACGTCATCACCCTGTCACATCCAGGTCCTGACCCCACGCCCCCGGGGCTGTCTGCTCCACGCCCCCAGCGGGGAATTCAGGCTCAGGCCCGCCCACGGCAGCTCTGTCAGCAGCACCTCAGGCCGGGCTGTCAGGCCCACAGAGGGGACTGCCACTTGCTGCGGGGCTGGCAGAACCTCCAGAGAGCTTTCTGGAGAACAAAGGGCTAGAGAAGCAGGCTGGCAGGGCGAGGGGCCCAGCAGACAGGGGTGCCCCGGCCCCCAGGTGTCCTATCGTTAGTTCCTCCCTTGACTATGATGCTTGTGGGAGCATGAGGAACTGAGCATTTAACCAGACTTTGCCAGCAAAACTGGAACATAAACGTGTCGCTTCATCTCTGTGACCTCACAAACCTCTCATGATCCACAGCAGGAACTGACTACACTTCTCACATGTGACCAAACAGGTGGCTGTCCTCTGGGCTGGGCCACAAGGCCACCCGAGGAGCCTGTCACAGGCCGCCAGCAGGGCCCCCCGACGCTGGGCTCACGCACCTCTGCGGGACAGCCGGGTGTCCGCGTCAGTGTCCACAAACAGCTTCATGTGGAACAGGTCTCGCACCTCCTGGGAGTAGAAGGCCAGGATCCCCTCGAACAGCACCACGTCTGCGGGGTACACAGTGACCGTCTCCTCCCTCCTGCAAAGCATAGAGCAGGTGATGGGCCAGCAGGCAGGGGGAGTGAGGGGTGGGGAGCATGCCCCCACCCCAGGCTCAATGCAGGGTAAACCCAGCCTGACAGAGCCCTCAGACGCCCATTGCAGACCCTGCAAAGGACAATGATAGCTGGGGCAAAGATCCCCTTAGACCAGTCCTGAACTTCCAGCATAAACCACAGAGGGCAGACAGCCTTCTTGGAATTAAAGGCTTGCTGTTCAATGGAGAGCAGAGACAGACAAAAGCAGATATGGTTTCTTCTTCCCTCTGAAGGCGTCAGCAGGCACGCTCTCCAGTCTGGTGTCCATGTACCCCGCACTCTACACTTTCAAAACCAGCTCATAGCCTCCTCCCCATGCCCACACCCCTCCCAGAGACCTGGGGCGACTGGAAGGAGGTAGAAAGGAATAGAGGGAGGGAGGAATAGGAGAGTCTCAGAAGACAATAGAAAGCATGTGAACAGACATGAAGACCAGCAAGTTCTGGCTCGCCCACAGCCAGACGCGGCCCGGGGTCTGTGCCCCAGAGCCTCTTCCCAATCAATAAAGCAGGACCCCCTCATGTACTTGTCCCCTTCAGAGCAAACAACAATGTCTGCACTGTTCCAGAGGTGCCTGGACGGGCCCCCGGATGCCTGCACACCACGAGGCACACTGCTACCACTGCCCCTCCCAGACAGGCTTCAGTGGGCACGGCGGGTAGGGCAGGGGACAGAAGCCGAGACACAGGGGCAGTGTGGGGACAGTGTGGGGACAGTGTGGGGAGTGACGGCAGCTCACTTACCGGGAATGGGAGACAAAGTCGTACACAGGAATCTGGACCGTTTTCCCTTGGGTGATTTCTTTCAGAGTTTTGAAGATGAGTTCATTGTCAAAGGCATCTGAAGGGAATCAAGGTGTTATTAATATGATGTTTCTTCATTTTAAAAAGACTTCTCCTGTGACCATGCTCAGGGCATTCCTATAAACCTGTATTTCAGGTATATACAAGAGCTATCCAGGAAGTGTCCAGCCACGTAACTGTTCTCGTTATATTGACAATGGCTATTTTTTCTAGCCAGCCAGCCTTGTGTGCTACACCCTAGAGAGGCAGATCCCCCACCTGTCTCAGAACGCACGAATGAGCTCTGCCAAGTGGGTTTCTTTTTTTCTCCCTTGACATTCCCTCCCTGGCCTCAGACCCCTCTCTCTTCTCTCTAAGTTCAGCTGGTGTCCTGGACACACGTGTCAACCTTGGAAATATTCACTGCTAGGGGAGTGCAGCAGGCACTGTGCCCACAGACCTCATTCCGACAGTTCTAAGAATGCCCACTAATGTGTGTTGATCTGGGACTGTCAGGGCGAAAATCATTCAGGCAGCCCACCTGGACCTTCCAGCCCCCTTCTGCCAGTCAGTGAGCTGGACACACAGGCTGTGTCCATGTCCACGCACATGTGGGATGGTGGCGGCCAGTTTAACACAGGCTGCTTCAAATCAGCAAAGGCAGGAGAAGCAACTGTGCATAGTCCCTCCTGCGTCTGGCCCACCTTGAGGGACAGGCTCATACAGAGAAAGCCCTCTTGTGCAGGACACAGATTCCATTAGTATTTAAGGAGTCAAGCACTGTGTGTTGTGTCGCATAACTCCTTCTTCCGTACAAGCCCAGCGGCGGCCTACAAGGCCCCTACCAGGTCTCCTCTTCATAGATGGGAAACACAGGAGTTAAGCAGCATGCCTCCTGCCACACACGCACACGCACACACACGCACATATGTACACACGCATGCCTTCGACCTCCCAGCTCACCTGGGTGATCAAAGTTGAACTGGCCCTTCAGAGCCTTGGCCTTCTGCTCTGCAGTAAGGATGCGGTAGAAGCTGTCCTGGCTCAGGATGACCACCTGCTTCTGGCGATAGTCCACCTCGTTCTGCCCCAGCAGCTGCACAATCTTCGCGCAGACGGAGGACTGCAGGGAGAAGAGAGGGCTGGGGGTGACAGGCAGTCCAGAGTCCCCTTGAGCAAGGCTTCCGGGAGAAAGAGCCCGATCTCGTACGAAGGATGAGAGGCTGAGGGGGGGCTACACCTGCTGGGAGGGAAGTCTGGGCCCACGCTTCCTCACACAGCTTGCTACCGGCGGCTGTCATCAGTGAAGGCAGGGACGGGGCACTCATGTCCACCTCCTCTTCCACTCAGCCTTTCCCAAAGCCACTAGTAAAAGGAGCCACAAATTCTTTTCTTCCCTGTTCGTACCCTGGTATACACAAAAAAAGGCAGCAGAAGTGGAAACGGGGCCCACTAATGATGTGATGATGCATCAAAGGGCTCTGAGTCATGAAGTGACTGGGCGTCCACCGAACATCGCTCGGGCCCCGCACATCTCTTTGTATCAATGGAATGAATCCACACAGCTGGTTAGCAGGAAGGCCAAGGCCATGGCTCTCATCCTACTTCTGTTGGGCCCTTTTGCTCTAGTCCAGAGTCATGGGTCCTTCACCCTCACAGTCAACCAGGCACCCTGATCACAGGCAGGTGTCTCCTTATGGACCTGGAGTGAACTGGGGCACAAACATCTCCAATACCTACAACCTCAAGGATCCCAATTAAGAGTGGGGAAGCCATTTCCAAGTAAATTCAAACCTATAGATTTTGTTTAAAATGGGCCCCCAAAAATCTAGATTAACTGCTGAATCAGAGCACCAGGCACATGGAGATTCCACTGGTGTGGAAGTCTGAATTTTCAAACCATGAGGAGGAAGCAGCTACGGAGGCTCCAGTCTGCCCCCCAGTGAATGGTCTCTTTCTTACTTAATGCCCTCCTATTTTGTCTCCTCGACTGCAATTTCCCTTTTCCCTAATATGCCCTCATCAAAAGGATGAAATGGAGCTTCGAGGTGTCCTGTTCCCTTAAGAAATGAAATAATTCATAAATAACTAGGGCTTAAGCAGGCAGTCATGAGCTTATATTAATAGATTGCTAAAATGGGAGAGGGAGCAATTGCTACAATGGGCTAAGACTTCAAATAATTACAGTCACAGAAAGACAATTACCAGATGATCCCACTTATATAAGGTGTCCGGAGTAGTCGAATTCACAGACTTGAAAAGCAGAACAGAGGTTGCGAGGAACTTGGGGGATAGGGTCGCGAAGAGTTTTTAATGGATGTACAAGTAGTTTCCGTCTCACCTGATGAAAAGGTCCTGGGGATCAGTGCTAGGTATATTCCTGCTGCCCAACAATGTGAATATACCTACCTCTACTGAAATGTACACTTAAACGCAGTGAAGACGGTAAATTTTATGCTATGTATATTTTACCACAATTAAAAATAATGATTATTATTATAATGAGTCCACAATCAATGGGCAGGTTCTTCCATGTGCTAGGTACTGGGCTCAATATTTTCAAATGATCTTACTTATTACACCATGCAAGGTATTTTAAACCTAAATTTGGAATATGTTCAAAAGAATCCAGCTGTTAGAAGCCAGTAACCATGGGGCCCAAAGAACTCTTTGCAATTCAGAGAGCACGTCAACACTGGGCTTCGTCATCAGGCCAGTCCACCAGGCACATCCAACCTGCAGCCCAGGAGAGCTATGAATACAACATAAATCCCTAAAACATTATGAGATTTTTTTGTAACCTTTTTTTAGCTCATCAGCTATTATTAGCATATTTTATGTGTGGCCCAAGACAACTCTTCTTTCAATGTGGCCCAGAAAAGCTAAAAGGTTGGACATTGCTGTACTACAACCTTATGTGATGGAAATTATTACTATACCCACTCTACTGACAGTGAAGGTGCAGGTAAAAAGATATTAAATGACTTGCCCAAGGCAAGTGGCAGTGGAGCCAGGACCCCAACCCAAGCAGCCAGTTCCAGGGCCCTCCCTCCTTCCAGCTACACCTCAGGGGTGAACTGCCTGTACCCACAGGAGCCAGGCGAAGCTGAGTTTTGCATATCTCCACACCCAGCGCAAGGTACCCAGATACATAGGGCCATCCGGAAAGTACCCAGCCAGGTAATATGAAAAGTAGAGGCATTTATGGCTGGATTTTTCCCAGACAGCCCTCATATTCTGTCCTGCTCCTTCTAACATATTATTTTAAAGGAGTGCGGGAACAATAAGCCAGCTAGCACTGTGGGCTGCTGCCTGGAAACAGAGTTAATACCAGGTCAATATGAAGCTATCTTTACAAAAAGGAAAAAAAAAAACCTGTGAAAGATGCAGTGAAAAGTGATTTACAATGTCTTCATCTGTACGGCATTTTGAAGACCCTACCTCATTTAATTCCACTACAACAAGATGTTAGTAGGTTGTCTTTTTTTCTAATGAGGAAACCAACTTAGAGAATAAATCATTAAATGACTTGCTCAAGGCCCCAGAGCTGAATCTCAAACCACAGATCTAACTCCAAATGCACAATTCTTTTCATTATTCCAGAACTGAAGCCCCATGTTCCCCACAAATTGATTCAACTTCTAGAGAACAAGGACAGCGGGGAAGGAGACAGGGAGGATACTGGTTAGAAACAGAACTGTTCTGTCCCACTGCAACAGTAAAGTCAATATTGATGTGAAAGTTCATAGAATGTCACAGAACTAAAGGCAGGCAAGTGATCTGTATATCAAAAAGCTAAAAGTACAGACACACACCTGTTCAAGGTATTTTAAACCTAAATTTGGATTACGTTCAAAAGAATCCAACTGTTAGAAGCCAGTAACTATGGGGCCCAAAAAGTTCTTTGCAATTCAGAGAACACACCAACGCTGGGCTTCGTCATCAGGCCAGTCCACCAGGTGTGCTGAGCACTGTGCTGGACGCTCCCTCAGAACACTTCCCATTTGGGTACCCGGCAGGGCAGTCAACAGCTAATCAGCAGGCCTTCCCAGCTGGCAGCCTCCAGTAGGGTAGCTCAGGAGTCCACAGAGGTTCCCACGCTGCTATAGGACATGTGTTTCTCTAACATGACTCACACAGGAGGCGGCTCCCACAGCCCCAGTACAGCCTCACTGTGCTATTCCAGTGTCTTCCAGGTTCTCATCCTGAAGACCCTCTTGCCCATTCTAATACTGCTGAATGAGTAAAACAAATAAAACAAAACAAACAGAATGGTTGCATTGCAGGAGCCTCTTGTTAAGAACTCTCTACTCCAACTCTATGCTATTGACAACCCGACCCAGCCCCAGCTGGCCAGCTCTGAGCAGCGAGACTTAGCTCCCAGGTGGGCTTCAGGCTGCGTGTGTCCCTGGGGGAACGGGCAACCTTACAGAAGAAGAGGGCAAAGGGTCACAATGCCCAACATTTCAGGATCCCACCAAGTTGTTGGTCCCACTGAGTGAGCTGCTTCAGAATCAGAGGGAGAAAACCCACACACCCAGGGCTGAAAAACAGCCAGCCAGCTCCGGTGAGGCACACTGATTCGTCAGTTCCTCCTGCCCTCCAGAATGGGTTGTGGACGTTGGGTAACACCGGCCCTGATCTTGCCACCCAGCAGCTACCAGTGCAAGAAGGGCAGCCACCTGGCCTCTCAGGCAGGACCCCCCACCCCACAACCCCCTCACTTAAAGACCATACACAAATCACCTCAATTACTGCTGATAATTACCCTTTACCTGCCAGTCATCAAGTAAGAAGCACACCACTAACTTAGATGGTGTCTAGTATGGCCCCCAGACATGTCGTCACTCCTTTGGGGGTAGTGGTTGCTCCCCAGGCAGCTCAGAAGCTCTAATTTACAGGCACAAGAAAAATCAAAGCACTAGTCATTTGCCCTCGATGAGACAGATAGACAACGCTCGAACCTGCTGATTCGGTTCCAATCAAGCCAGCTGACTGTGGCAGCAAAGAAAGGTGTCACTCAGTGCTTCCCTGGGAATGTCCGGGCATCCAGTCTCAGGTCACAGACGGCCCTAGAAACTATGCATTTATAAGTGGGTTCTCCTAGCTACAATTACCACATACATGGATGAATGAATAAAAATATCTCTAAGTCAAAAACTCACTAAATTGCTCTGTAATAAAAGAGTCTTAAATACCAAAAAGCAGCCACAGGTCAATCTAACCACCTATAGCTACTGAAGCACAGGGACCAATTGTGACTCAGCTTTTACTCCCAGATCCTGGCAGAGCTGGGCACCTGGGGCTCACTCAAATGAATAAATGTCAAGAATGCTTCCAGCAGTTCTTTTTTCTCTCAGACCTGGAATTTCAAAACTACAGTTTACCCTGCTCATTCTTAGCATCAGCCTTGATTCCATCCTAACATACACTATGTGCTTGAGCAGAGACAGCTAGTTGACTACCTAAATCTCAGTTCCTGAATTTTACCTGGGAACATGACAACATTTCCAGCCCCCATGCAGCTTGTTGTGACCATTCTAAGTTCTGGCCAATTAGAGAATCAAAAGTGTGATGTGGCAGCTTCTTGCAATTTCCTTATAGAATAAAGGTCCCCTCTTGACTCTCCTTCCTGTTGGCCGGAATGAAGACTTGATGGCTGGAGCTCAAGCAGCCACTTTGCAGCATCAGTGTCATTCTAGCTCACTAAGGGTAGTGAAATAGCTAAATAAAGACTCCTCAGACTCAAATGACCATAGAACTGAGAGAGGAATGAGAGTGAGATAAATTATCTTATTTAAACCCTATTATTTGAGGTGTTCTGTCACTTTTGACTGAAATGATACTAAGACTGATTTATAACACCTCATATCCAATATACTTTAACGTAAACACTATCTTGAAAGCTGGGGTAATCCTCATGTTCTAGGCCAAGTGGCTGCCTTATTCATCACAGGTGCCACAGGTATCTTGTCAGCCAAATCATTTCCATGTGAGTTTTAAAAGGTGAAGGTAAGGAGTATTTGCCTGAACCAATGTCCCCAGACCACTGGGAACCTCTCTGCCACATGCCAGCCCCTATGTATCTACCCTGAGCTGTCAGAGCACAATTCAACATCCTCCCTACCTTTCAGTATCTTGCTTGTGCTGCAGGCTAACTCACCATACAGGAAGTAGAGCTGGGATGGTGTGGGTCTGGGTGTGGTTGGGGGAACCAAGGTTATGAAAAGTACTGAATGAACCCCCCCCCCCCACAACAGAAGGTCTGGGTTTTAATCTCTGATCCATGTGCTGGTGCAGCCTAGAGAAACTCAGCTATTAGGCTGCACTAGGAAAAATCTGGGTTGATCAACAGTCAGCAACATAAACATTTCCAGGACTTTTCAGTGAACTGTCAATCTGATGAAGCGCTATTCCCAGGAAAAACATTTTCAACACTCACTTCTGGATTCATAGAATTACATGTTTGCATCTGTTCTCTTCAGAGTCACAAGTCCTTACTGAGAAACCTACTCATGAAATTAAACTGGTTCAGTCAACCGAGAGATAATGAACAATAGCAAACACACAGGACACACCACATGCCAGGAACTGTTCTGAGGACTTGACATACACAAGTTATTTAATCTTCAAACCAACTCTACAAAGTGGAAGTTCTTATGATGCCCATTTTGCACAGTAGGAAATGGGGGCACACAGAAGTAGGATCTGTGACTTGACCCAACATCACTCAATTAGAAAGTGGTCTTCAAACTCAGATCACTCCAAACCAGTGCACCTGCTGTCTTGTCTTGCCCTGGTATCAGAAAGGGATGGACACCTCTTCTCTTCCCAACAGCCACATGACCCTACAAACAGTGGTGTAGTGCCAACCACAAATACACAGGGGCTGCTAGTAGGACCGTTCAGCCAGGCTCTGTGATTTGCTCCCTGTGGGTTCTGCAAAGCAAAGGCTTGTCATACTTCCTTAGAAGTTAATTTTTCTGATAAATATTTCACTAGGAAAAGAGCAAGTCAATTCTGATCCCCTACCATCCATTGGTTCTTTTGTAGAAAATGGTCTCTAAGCACATGCTAAAGGGGGCAGGGACTGACGCCTGGGGACAGGTGAGTCCGTGCAGGTGTCTGGCAGCAGATATTAGCAAACTCTTTCAAATCTCGCCACAGTGCAACAGATGCACTCACACTGGCCGGTATGATTTGAACTGCAGAAGCCCTTTTAGAAAGCAGTACAGAGAAAGACTCACAACACTCCTACCCTCTGACCACGCAGGCAACTTACAAGGAGATCAATGAAGGTTTCAGGCATACGAGTGAATGTGGATATGGAAAAAAGAATCTAAACTTGCGTGTGCCCTATGACTATAGCCATATGAAAGATACAGGTAAACAGGGGAAAGCTGGAAGGCAAACTGGTCAAAATGAAAATACTGTAGTGCTTGCACATCATTTTAAACAAAGGGTGTGTGTGTGTGTGTGTGTGTGTGCGCGCGTGTGCGCAACACCCATAATTTTGCGAAGCCAAGTTCTAGTCTCACCCACAGCCTGGCTAACACCTGCCACTAAACAAAGGCAACAGGACAGGACTGTGCTTGTACTCAGGTGGGGATGTAGGCCTCGTCACCAGACTGGATAAGTCAGTACAAAACAGTGAATTCAGCTTCCTTGGGCCGGTTCTGAGCCCGAGTACGGAATCTGTGGACACTGCTTTGTACTCTCCACAGGACAAATATGAAAGGCACCTCTCTCTCTCTCTCTCTCTCTCTCTCTCTCTCTCTCTCTCTGAATGCATCAAGGCTTATTGTTAGCTTTGATGGATTTGCCACTTAGGAAGCATTCTCCCAAAGATGGAAGCGAAGAGGGGGCCTGCTGGAGGGTCCATTTTTACTGCCTCATGGGTAAAAGTGAGGTTGGGTCTATTTCCTTCCCCTTTAACTTAAGGGTGAGAAGGCAAGTTGAGATGGTGGGACCCAGAAAACTGAGCCCCTTGTCCTAGGAAAAGACGAGTGCCTCTCTGGCAGAGGCAGACCAAAAGCCTCCCACTGGCTGCAGCCTGGCTTCCTGAGCAAATAAAATGCGCCAATTACAGAAGTTATGGCTCAGGACCCGAACCCCTTCTGTGGGAGAGACGCGAGAAGAAAGCCGACTTCCCCTGCTTTTAAAAATGAATAAAGGAGAGCACAACGGGCCAGCCAGACCTGCTGCTGATCTCTCCACGCTGAAGGCCGCACGTGGGTGAACATTTAATGTGAACTTAGCGGCACAGCAGTGCTTTGTTACAGAGTGTGTTTGCAATGACTCTTTCTAGCACTCCTTATCCGAATTGTAAAACATCAGAATCCGCCGATCTGGTTGTCCAAAGGTGTTTTTTTGGTTGGTTTGTCCATCTTCTTAAGTCCCCCCCTGCAGCACCCATGTCCCACTACAGGGCAGCGGGGCAGGAGGCGGCCCTCCCCCTCCCCCTCCCTGTCCGCGAGAACCCAGCTTCCTGCCGACTCCCCATAGCAGACTCCATTTCTTCAAGTTGTTCCTTCTGGATTGGGGGGTGCACCATTCACCACCACCTCCTAAGCCCCCAAACTCCTCCGGAGTCAGAGCCTAAATAAGAGAGCTCCCAAAGCCAGGCCCCTCTATAAACATGGTGAGGGCTACGTTATTAACTTGCGAAACGGAAGTAACTGTGAGGAGATACAGGCTGAACTTCCAGTTTAAACCCGCACAAATATGTCCAACTGATTTGACACAAGTGCAAATGCAAATGGAGCTGGAACAACTGGTCATCCAGAGGCCCCAAAATGAACTTGACCTAAATCTTTTTTTTCCTTATATAAAAATTAACTCAAAATGAATCACAGGCTTCTGTAAAACACAAAACTATTAAAACGTATTAAGAAAAAACAAAGGAGAAAGTCTTCAGGATCTAGTGTTTGGCAGATATTTCTTAGACTTAACACCAGAGTCATGATTCATAAAAGGGAAAGTCGATAAAATGAATTTCATAAAAAGTAAAAACCTGCTCAGCAAAACACTCCCTCTCTTAAGAGGATGAAAAGACAAGCTACAGATTGGGAGTAAATACTCACAAAGCATATATCAAACAAAGGATTAGTATCTAAAACGTGTAAAGAATTATCAAAGCTCCACAACAACAACAAAAAATCTATTAGAACATGGGCAGAGGGCACAAAGAGGCATTTCACCCAAAAGGTGACAAATAACCACTTGAAAAGATGCTCAGCATCATTAGCCATTAGGAAAAGGTAAATTAAAACCAGGATGACATTTCACTGCATTCCTATCAGAACAGTTAAAAAACAAAAATAGTGACAAGACCAAAGGCTGGTGACAATGGGGTGACAAGGGACACACCACTGGTAGAAAAGTAAATGGTACATTTATTCAAGAAAACAATCTGGCACTTTCTTTAAAAACTAAACATGCAACTATCATATGACCATTGTGTTCCTACACATTTATCCCCACATATAGTATGTTCAAGAACCTTTATTCATAATAGCCAAAGCTGGAAACCACCCAGTTTTACCACTCTTGGCCGAATGGTAAAACAGCCCGTGGCACATCCACACCATGGAACACTACTTAGCAATGAAAAGGAATAAACCACTAGCTGCAGGAATCTCCAGAGGATTATGCTAAGGAGAAAAGAAAGGAAAAATGGTTACATGCTGTGTGATTCATTTACATAACATTCTAGAAATGACAACAGTATGGAAACGGGCACCAGGTTAGTGGCCAACAGGAGGCAGTGGTGAGAGAAGGCAGGGGCTCCCATAGTGATGAGAATGCTATGTCTTCACTTCCAAGTCAACCCCCAGGTTGTGTTGTGTGAGATATTATCACTGAGGAACCCAGTAAATGGTGCATGGGAATCTCTCTGCATTATTTCTTACAATTGTATGTGAATCTACAATTATCTCCAAAAGAAAAGTTTGTCTTAAAAAAAAAGGATTAATGACCATCTGCAATTTATCTTTTAATTCCAGAAACTGAGCTTCTCATCTCTCTAAATTCTTTTTTCTCAAAAACCACTATTATTTAATAATGAGTTGGTACAGGGTGAATGCATTTTGCACATAGGGCAGAAATGAATTTGGGAGGCAAGTAACAGACCGTCATGAGTTAAACTGTGGCACACACCACTCCCCGCAAAAAAGATATGACCACGCCCTAATCCCCAGAACCTCAGAATGTGACCTTAATTGTAACAAAGGTCTTTGCAGATGTCACTAAGGTGAAGGAACTTGAGATGACACCATCCTGGATTATGGAGAGCCCTAAACTCCATGATAACTGTCAGTACAAGAAACAGAAGAGGAGGAAACACAGAAACAGGGGGCAGGCCACATGAAGACACAGATAGAGACGGGAGTGACGCATCTATAAGTCAAGGACTTCCATGGGCAGCTGGGAGGGAAGCCCGGAATGGCTTCTCCTTCAGAGCCTTCAGAAGGGACATTTGCTGATCACTTAGATTGTGGACTTCTGGCCTCCTAAACAGTAAGACAGTAAGTTCCTGTTGTTTTAAGCTTCCAAATTTGTGGTAATCTATTACTGCAGTCCTAGAAAATGAATACAAATGTCACCTTTTCACTGGTGGGTTTAATTAATTAATCAATATCTCTCTCTCTCTCTCTCTCTCTCTCTCTCTCTCTCTCTCTGTCTGTCTTTCTTTAAATCAACTATTTATGCCTACCCCAGCACACATTTTATTTCCTTCTTCCAGAAGCTATATGCTCTAAGGATGCATAATATCATTTCACCTTATCTCTTCCCACAAAATTTTTCCTGGTGCTTTCTGTTTGCTCTAATAGTAAACTATTGCTAGTTGGTACACAGGAGTGTCTACTCGATCAAATATCCTTGTTAATAATTATCATGCTAAACAAACTCAACCCATTTTTAAAGACTTCAACTACAACACTACACAAAGCACTGGGCTTAATCTACTGTTTCCTTGGTGACTAAGAAGTTTCTAGACCCAGCAATGTGCTCCAGGGTCTTCAAAATGAGCAGTAATTATTAGGCTGCACATATGTAAAAGTGCCATTTATGATAGCATTATGTTTTGATAGAAATGTCGAATGAAATTCTGGGCAAGAGAGGTTTTAAAAATTTAAATAGCATGGTAGACGAAAACTACCAAGTGCCACAAAGTTGTAAAAGGTGAAATGTGGGTCCTTTAGAATCAGGTTGGGCACACAGGACCTGGCTTGACTCCCAACTCTACCATACCCCTACCAGTTACATCTGAGGCCACTCAACCTCTCAGATGGCTACTGTCCCTGTTGTCAACTGCAAGAAATGACAGCCATTCCACAGATGGGCTAATATATGTAAGGCAGTGGCTAGTACAAAATATATATTCAATAAAAATGATTGTCTTCTCTAAGATTGCTTCCATTTTTATTGATTCAAATATTTCCCAGAAACAGTCTATTGGGAAGCTTTTCATTTTGTAACTCAGATGAAGACTTCATCATGATTCATGCCCATCTGTTTTATTTTCTTCACACCTATACAAACTGTGCAAAACTCCATTCTCTCTAGCTTAGAATTTCGTACATTGTCCTGGCTTTGTTGTTGTCTTGGTGATCTAAAACCTGAGCTGAAAGTCTGGGTTTCTTTATTTGTATTTCTTACCCTGCTCTTTCTACTTACTTTACTTACCTGTATTACCCTTTCCAAGGCAGTTAGCTTTTTAAGAGGCAATATCTCCCAACACAGTACTAAACTGAAAAGGTATAAAATAGCACAGAAGACAAAGTCTGTCTCCTTCCCGCTCCCTATCCCAACTATCCCTCTGACTCCTTGGCAGCCATAAATGCCTCTATTTTTCACACTCATGCACATCCTTTCAGAGGTGTTCGCTGCATGTAAAACATGTGAGTGCATACACTTCTCAGCCACAGACTCTGACACCTCTGACACAAAGCTGTCAGTGCCCTCACTCACAAGTATGAACAAGATTTGTCCCATCAGTCCATTCACGACCACCTCCTCAGGAGCTTTGCCAGGTTCCTGTATGAAGAAAACACAGCTACTACTCCTTCACTGCTGGGCATTTAAATTGTGGTTGATTTTTTCTAAAATAAACTTACATGTGGGATATGTATATATCTGTAGGACACATTTCTAGTAGGGGATTTGCTAGGGCAAAGAATCTGCATTTTAAAAAATTTCCATACATATGCCCAGATAACCCCCAACATCAATGATTTCCATACCTGATATCTGTTTAATTGGTCTACTCTAACTGAAGGTAAACAGCTTTTATATGCCTAAAAGCTTTCTGCCTTTCTTTTTCTGCAGGCTTACCTTATCTGCACTTTCCTATTGAGTTATTGCTTTTCTTATTGACTTATAAAAGCTCTTTCTATATTAAGAAAATGGTCAATACTCATTTGTATCACATTCTTTATACTTAACTGTCTTTTTTTACTTTAAAATGATGTTTCCTGAAGAAAATTTTTATTTATGTAGTTAAATTAATGACTCTTCTGCTTTACCATGTTCTATTTATAAAAGACTTTCACATTATGCAGAAATATATAATAAATTCCCCTACATTTTCTTCACATGAGCGACCCTCATCCCTTCTTTGCCTTCAGCTCCCGAGAGCCTGACCAGATCAAAGGCAGACCACAAGAGGGCACCAGTCCAGCAGCCGGCTGCACCCTGAACCCGAGGGCCAGACACTGAGAGCACAGAGGGCAGTAACTGAACGGAAATGAGATCTAACAGAGTGGGTTGTAAGGAGCTTCCTGTGCACATACAAAGAGTTACAGAAAAACCTGCAGCTGTGTCCCTCTGGAATTCACCCGGAAAGAGACAGGATCCGCTTGCAACCCTCTGGCCCACAGCTGCACGCGTACGACGGAACCGGGTTTGGGGCACCATTTTAAGCAGAAATCTGCGGCAAGCGGGGAGTACCTCATAGATGATGGCCATCTGTAAAGTTATCTTCCTTTAAAAACACCACATGCAGGGTAGTCTGTGAAGAGTGTGAACTCCTGCTTTTCCCCACCATGACAAATCGCTAAAACAGGTGCACACGCCCCCACCACAAACTGAAGAGTAATGGGAGCTTTTCATCCAAACAAGCCTTCTATAAACAATACGTATACGAGGGCTATCCAGAAAAAAATTCAACCATAAATGCCTCTACTTTTCATATTACACGGCTGGATGCTTTCCGGACAGTCCTCGTATAAATGAAGACAGAAAATCAAGAAGCACACTGAATATCATGTTTCTCAATTTACCTTGATAATCTCTTTCTCCTTCCCCCTACCTCACTTGAAACGACTCCTACAAATTTCTAGGAAGTAGCACACAAAAGGGGACAAGGGAAGCTTCCGCAGGGGCTGTCTGTCCCTGAGGGAGTGACAGCTCAGTAACTCCTGTGAGTAGCAGCTATGCATCTTCTTTCACATATTAAAATTGTCTTTCAACAAAGCACACTGGGAGAACTGGATATGTACATGCAAAAAAAAATTAAGCTGGATTCTTACTTTACACAATTTACAAATACTAACTGAAACAGATCAAAGGTCAAAATGTATGAACTCAAACTATAAAATTTAGAAGAAAACATAGGAAGAAAGCATTATGACACTAGATTTGGCAATGATTTCTTGGACAGCATACCAAAAGCACAGGCAATGACAAAAATAAATAAATAAGACGGACTTCATCAAAATTCAAAACATTTATGCATCAAAAAACACTATCAACACAGTAAAAAAGCAACCTAAAAGATGGAACAAAATACTGGCAAATCACATATCTGCTAAGGAATTTATATCGAGAATATATATATATAAAATTCCTACAGCTCAACCAAAAGAACCTTGATTTTAAAAATGGGCAAAAGCTTTGAACAGACATTTCTCCCATTTATATATAAATGGCCAATATATACATGAAAAAATGCTTGACATCGTTAATCATTAGGAAATACAAATCAAAACCACAATGAGATACATCTTCATACCTACTAGGATAGCTACTATAAGAAAAAAACCACAGAAAATAACAAAGGTTAGTGAAAATTAGAACCCTGTGCACTGTTGGTGGGAATGTAAAATGGTTCAACCAATGGAGAACAATAGGGCAATTCCTCAAAACATTCAATTATCATACGATCCAGCAATTCCACATCTGGGTATGTATCCAAAAGAATTGAAAGCAATGATTTGAACAGATATTTGTCCCCTCATGTTCACAGCAGCATTATTCACAATAACCATGAGGTGGAAGAAACCCAATGTCTATTAGATGAGTGGATAAACCAAAACCAAATGTGGCATATCCATACAGTGGAGTATTTATTCACCCTTAAAAAGGAAGAAAATTCTGACACGTGCTGTAACATGGATGGACCTTGAGATGACTCCTCAAGGAACTAAGTCAAATGAAATAAGCCACCACAAAAGGACAAATACTGTATGATTCCACTTATATGAGGTCCCTAGAGTCACTAAATTCACAGACAGAAGGTAGAATGGTGGTTTCCAGACACTGGGGGCGGGGGAAATGAGGAGTTATTGTTTAATGAATCCAGAGTTTAACTTGGAAAAGACGAAAAAGTTCTGGAGATGGATGGTGGTGATGGTTGTACAACAATGTGAGGGTACTTAATGCCACAAAACTGTACATTTTAAAAGCAGGAAAATTTCATGTTGTGTATATTTTACCACAATAAAAAAAGCTATTTACATTACTAACGTCCTCAACATCACTAAACTACACACATCAAAGGCCAGGATCTTATCTCATTAGTCTTTGTGCACCTAGGCCAGTGCCACGCCCTCAGTAAAAGCAGGCGAGCCTATGTCAATTTCGTAGGCAAAGATGTCCCCCAGTTCAAGTGCCATAACACAGCACCCGAAACCCTGACGCAGGAGGAGGGGTGGGAGAGAAAGGAGAGACCTTGTCAATGGAACCTTCCCTCGGCTATAGAGATCAATTCCCTCATTCACAAAGACTTAATAAAAACTCAATAGCTGTCATTACTAGTTACCAACTCAAGCCAAGCTCTCCAGCGGCGCTTCCCTCTGACACATGCTGAGAGCATGCTCTCGGCTCCGAGTGGGCTTCCTCTTCCAGGAGGACTGAAAAGACTCCTTGAAGTACCTCTGCTCTCCTCTCCTGCCTGTCCTCCTCTCCCCCTACACCTACCCAATACAGGCCAACCCCTCAGTTTTCAGCAGCCCTGCACAGCAAATAACTGTTAGAAAGCCCAGCTCAGTGAAGAGAGCTCGGTCTCTGTGCTGGGCGGTGTGAAGTATCAGGCTCACACCTTTTTCTCTGGTGTGAGTCCTGTCGCTACTGGCGGAGGTACAGTGTGATTAGACGAGTGTGCTGTAGTTAGTTGTTATGGCCGCAGTTATCCCAGTGAACCACCCCGTCCCTCTCCAAGCTGCCTCACGGGCTCTTGGCTATGACCAGAGGTGTGTACTCATTTTGGATCACCCGTCTGTCCATGGTGGACACTCTGAAGAGCTTCCTATTGAAATGCAACTAAGAGTTGGTGCCTCACTTTTCTGTGTGAGAGAGAGGTTAAAAAAGACAGCATAATATAGGTCTATCTTTTTATCTGCTAAAACAAGGACTATGTAAAAAGGGCTGAGGGAGAAAAAAAACACCAATCACCCCTCCCCCAAAAAACAAAAAGCAAGAGCAATAAATGTTTGCAGTTTTTTCCGATGGCAGCTGACTGCTGCTCTCACCATGCTGCTGGGGGAGCCGTTACTGCATTGCTACCCCAGCAGCTCAATGCACTGGGACCCCACTGTCCTGAGTGCCAACAGCAAGCACCAGCTTGGCAATGTTCATCCTTTTAACCAATAACGTGACTCCTAGGGATTTATTCTAAGGAAATAATTAAAAAGGAACAACAAATTTATGAAGATGCCTATCACTGTAAAAAAGAGTTGATGACAACCTACATCAACAATGGGCGGGGATTTGTTAAATAAAACTTGGTATGTTGCACATAAAACGTAATACAGCTACCAAGTCACGTTTGCAAAGAATACTTGGTAAGATAGAAATATGCTCAGGGGGTATTAAGTTTAAAAACTAAGACAAAAAAACTGGGTTTTTTTCTCAATTCTGTCCAAAAACAGAGTAAGTTCCATAGATGTATTGAAAGTTCAGAAAGAAATATCACAGTTTTAACAATGGTTAGGTATAACTATAGAAAGTATAAATTTTTCTTTATACTATTTGAACTATTTTATATACACCAAATGATAAGGTTCAAGCAGAAAGAGGTCCAGCCTAAAACCCCACAAACAAGTTGCTGATACCTCTAAAAGTAAGATGACATTTGTTTCTGAAATGTTATTTTTTAAAAACTCAGTCTATTTACAGTCCTTAAGAATGACTGCTAGTATGCACGTGGGTGAGTGTTACAATCCATCATCATTAGGGCAGGGCGTGCTCTTCCAGAGATGGAAAAAATTCTGTGGTTTCCTATTCTCACTTGGCACCATGTGTCTGACCACTACAAAAGCCAAAGAACGCACAAAAACAGGTGGCAGGTCCAGGACCCTGGTATGTGGGGTCACTTACCTGGCTGTTGGAAAAATAAGGCAGGAAGTATTAAAAAATAAATGGCATGACACTTTCATAATACATGCACAGCGACTGCCATATTTAACAAATATAGCATATAACTGATACACACCATAGATGCTTTCTATAGACATTTCAAAGAACTTAATCCTTAGCACAGACCAAACCAGTCTGCAAATCAGAAAGCATCACATGATCTCTAGGACTCCACTACCAACAGTCTGCACTTTCAGAACACCCTGTTTGAGGTTATTCAAGCTCAACCACACTAAGGTCACATCCAAAACTAACTTCGAGCTTTTTTAGCATCTGGTCCCAATGATGACTCTGCTTTTAACCCACAGAAGGCCCTGGTTTAAAAAGAATGTTTCCTTCTTTACAAAACTCCCTAGAGCAGTCCCCAACTTACAAATGGATGATCATCCAACAGCTCACTGTGCAAAGGTGAAAGCACACTTCTCCATACAAATGAGGACTGGGTTCCTAGCACAGCTTCCAACGTCAATTCAACCCACACTGCTGGTGAAGTATGGAAAATCTGCCTACAAAATAGAGAAAACAGTACTGCTGCAATTCTAAAACATAAGTAAACAACAACCTGGTACAAGTGAGTAAATGCTGCTGCCTGAGGAGACAGAAAGACCCATGTTCCTGAAGCTTTTTCTTCATGCCACACGTAGAAAACGGCCAACGTGGCTTGTTCTCCCACACGTCACCTGCCTACCTCACTCTGGACTTCACTCCAAACCTCTCCACCCGCTGGTTTTTCTGGGCATCCCCAGAGATGAGCCCTCAGGTGCAAATACTGCTCTCAGAGCCATCCTGCCAAGCAGGGCTCCAGCACACCTGGGTGCCAGGCACAGGTGAGGGCAGCCCTCAGAACAGAAAGCCCAGGAGCGGTACCCTTCTCGGGCCCACAGGCTCCCACATAATTGGGTTTCCCACATTCCAGATCTGATTGGGCAACTGAGAACCAGACAGAAAAAATTATTCCTAAGTGGCCAAGTATGTGTCAAGTGCCCTGCTTTAAATCAAGCTTTGCTTTTGCTCCAAGGGGAGAGCCTCGATTACAGGTTATCTACTCTTTGCTTTTACTCACAAGTCTAAGAAGTTTCTCCTCCAGAAGGTAACTAACAACTGGTGAATGTCTTTGTGTGGTACTATTTTGTTCTCATTTAAGGGTTGAAGTGTCTTGTCAAGGCCACTCAGCAATGACAGAAGACCTGTAAGCTGAAACTGGACCCCAGCAGCTGACTCTGAAGTTAGGGGAGGCTGAGTCACCGCCCGGACCCAGTAGCCAGCAACCAGCTGACTTACTATTCAGGTAGTTTTTTAAAAAGCTACCAGGAGTCTCCAATGACAGCAGCTCTGTCCACTGACTGCCCCTTACAGAAAGGAAGAGGTGCTTGGAATACTTTCTGACTCCTCCCTCAAATTAAGTTTTCCTCTGTGTTGGGACTTAAAAGGGGCGATCACAATTGAGTTAACCTTGAGGTTCCAGGGGGACCTCAGACTTCAGGCATCTGAAATTGCCATCAGCTGGTGCATCCGACTGCACAGTGGGGACATGGCCCACAACGGCCCTACAGAGCTTTCTGGTGTGGCTGCAGCGCTGTCCTAGCCTTGCTGCCTTGGCCAGGGCAATGTCATTCTTTAAGGAGCACTTGTACTGCAGCAGAAAGGGTCAGTCAGAGCCCAGGTGAAGGCTTCGGTCCCGGGAACTGTATCTTCTGAGACTACTCGAAAGGAAGGCAAAACAGAGCAAGAGTCCTATGAGAGCACAAACCTGGTGACTTTTATGCTTTTAGTCAAGTACCCGGTAAGGATTTCTACCAAGGTTGATAAGAGGACTTAGCCTTTCTTTTCAATAAGCAAAGACCTTCAAGTGGGAGTCATTAAAGAATAAAAAATGATGAGGGAAGTCCTTCTATCACTCTAGACTGCCCAATAATTAGCAACCAGTTTACTGAAAATGAGAAAATAATTTACTGAAATTGTAAGAGTGGCACCATGAAACTTAGACATTTCCCTGGAGGCTGGATAACGCAGAAAAGAGAAAACAGGCTTGAGTGACACAGAGCTGTGTTGAATCCAGATGTGGCTGGGTGACCTTGAGTTGCTCCAGCTTCAGTTCCATCATCTGTAAGATGGCCAGGTAGGAGACACACCTGTCTTACAGACAAGTATTAACCACAGTTAATTCGTTTTACTGCTGTGAAGCTCAAATTATATTTGACAAGTTGCTCTTTTAGTCTTGTTCTTTTCTTTAAACAAAAAAAACAGTTTCAAGCACCTACTTACACCTGGTAAGGTATTAGGTATTTAGGGCAAATTGTGTAGACTTAGTCCCTACTCTCCTGGAATTTATCATCACATTCCCAAGGAGACTAACAGACACAGAAGTTAAAGAAAGTGAATAGATATTAGATAAGATTAAGAACTCACTCTGTAGAAACATCATGCATAGCTGCAGGAAGGTGAGCGAAAGTCCTTGGCCATAGTCCCTGTCCTTTCATCAATAGTGGACAGAGTTCAACAGACAATACGGCAGCTCAGTGGTGGTGGTGTGCATCCTTGGAGACAACCAGAGGAAAGAGGGGAACAAAGCCAGGGGAAAAGAAAAACTAAGGCACTGATCTCAAAAGGCAGTGGTCGGCACACTCTGAAAACAGACCACGGGAGAGAGAGTGAACACCTCCAGCCCGCCCTGCCGTGGGCCAGGCGTGCACGGAGTTAAGGAACGGGCAGGGTGCAAATGCAGGTCTGCCCGACAGCAAAGTATGGCGGTGCTGTGAGCAATGGAGACTGAGGCCCTGGCCCCACACAGCAACCCAAAGAGCAGAGTGAACTGGCCACCCACAAGGAGACAGGGTGAGGGGGAGAGGCTGCAGAGGAATGACTGGGAAGCCTGCTGCCTCGAGCAAGGCCAGGTGGGCAGGGAGGCAGATCTGAGTCTGGGAGGGCACTCTTACATTCGGTCCAGCAGATCCTGTTAATAGGACGCTATTCAGGGGCAGGTTAGAGGGCAGATGGCACTAGACTGGGTGCTGGGACATGTGTGACAAGCTGGCTAACCAATTTGGGCAGCAGCCAAGGATGGAGGCTGGGAGCCGACACAGGAGGAAGATGCCAGCTCTGGATGGGAGGAACTGCTTCTCCAGAAAGTCCAGGGTGGCCACTGGTGTCAGCCTCCACTCCCAAGTTGCCAGCAGCCTCCTTAGCAAGGGACACCTGTCCTGGGAAGTTCAAAGTGGAGAACGTGACCTTCTTACAGAGATTTAATTACAGTCCTCCAGTCCCTGTGGCCTAAGTGTCACAACTCACTGCACTGTCTTATCTTTTTCATTCTTCAAAACAAGCAGTTATTAAACATGTTGTTAGCAACAGAAAGCAATTCAGCAGGGATCTGCCCGCAGAGGCCAACCCAGAGAACCTGATTCATAAGAAAACAGTCCCTAAAGGCCCCAGAACGGTATTAAAATAGTCCCGCTCCCACGAGCTGGAATGCTTGGAACAAGAGGGAGTGTCTGGCTACCCCGAGCCACCCTGCCTTGTCAGCAGTTCATCGGTACGAGGGGCGCCTGGCCTGGTCACTGTGCTCATCTTCTGCGAGACAAGGAAGGAAAGGGAACACTGCTGGGGCCAGGTGCCGCCGTCCCGGCAACTCTCGCTCCTGCGGCCAGGCCTCTCATGCTGAGGGGTGAGCACCAGGCCGGGATCAGCGCTGCCCACCTGGAACCTGCAGAATGGGGTCGCAAGCTGATGCTGCTAGCTCTGCACATTCTGCGACACGTCCAGACACTTCTGCTGCAAGGCCTGACGTGACCTTCCTGGACTTGGCCACTCTCTCCAGGGACAAGTTCCCAAGCCTATCAGAGCAGTTGGCTGCTTGCTTGTTCATCTGTCAGCAAAACTGAGCTCACGTAGGCAAGGCTGCCAAGGGGCACACTGGGAACCACGGCCACTCCGCATGGCCGCAGGGTAGGACCAGCAGACCCATCGACACAGCCAGGAAGAGCTGGACAGACCACCTGTGACTCCTTGGTTCCATCCAAGTGGCTGAGCGACCTCGGGTGGGTGACTTAAGCTCTTTGGGCCGCCACTACCTCCCTTGAACAGAGGACCAGGGACTCGCACCTCAGGACAGAAGGAAATGGGCACCTTGTCATCCTCACGTGCACCTTGCACAGTGGCTGGGGCACTCTAATAGCAGTGGTGCCTCCCTCACACACGCCGTCTCATGCACACACCTGACAGACCCTAACCTGAGGGTTTCGTGATGGCCTGGAGGAACAGATAGTACCCTAGTCCCCAGTCCCCCAACTTGCTCACTGCCCTCAGTTTCTCAGAGTGCTGCTAATTCTCTGGGCCAAGCTCCCCCAAGCCCCTTCTGTGCCACTCCCCTGATGCCTCCAGCAGACACAGACCTACAGAACTCTCACCCCGAGGACAGAGCAGACCTGGTGAGGGCATCTGAGCATTTAATGTGGGAGGCCAACACCGAGGTCTTAGACAAATGCCGGAAGGGATAAAAAGGAGAAAGACAGCATGAAGAGGGCAGGCAGCATGACAGTCAGATGATGGCCGGAGCAGCAGGTGAAGGGCATGTGGTGCACAGTGGCGACGGGACATCATCCAACGCCTTACTTGGCACACGGGGCTCTCAAGCTGGCCTTATCCCTCTGTTCCTGCCTCTTGCTCCTGCCATGTGCCAGGATGTGAGCACACACTGCTGTCCCCAGCCCTTCAGTTCTGCCTGGAAAGCCACCCTGCGTTGTCCCCACCTCCTTTGCCATCTGGCTAACTCCTGCTCACCTTTCCTACTCCAGCTTAGTCATCACCTCTCATTGCCTGCCTTCCCCAACCCCCATCCCAGCAATGACGCACCCTTCTGGGCATTCCTACCATGATCTGTACTCCATATCATGTCACTTGCTCAACTGCACTGTCATCGCTTATGTCACCCATCTGTCTTTTCCTGGTGCCTGACTCATCTCTGTGTGCCAGGTACTAGGGATACAGCAGGCACTCAATGTTTGCCAGATGAATTAATGATTTGGGTGGTACTCAGGACCACAGTCTGCCTACAGCTTTGATGGAACTCAGAAGCTCAGTAGAAATGAGGATTTAGAGAGAAGAAGGTTCAGGTACCACTATGGCATCTGCTAGCTGTGTGCACCTGGGGAAGCCACTTCTGAACCTTAGTTTAATCGTGGCATAAAAGCAGGAGGGATAGATCACACCATCCACCTTACATGGCTGTGGGTGACCTCGGGATCACTTAAGAAAGCAGGAGTGAGAGTCTCTCTGAGTCCAGATGGTTTCCCACACCCCTAGGCACATTCTCTGTGCAGAGAATGAAGCCATGCCACGCATCTGCCAGCCTTCCCAGTCACGTCTGTGTCAACAAGCTCCCAAATGTTAAAAAGACAATCCCGGTGCCTGTGAGGGCTGCATTTCACGCAGATACTCAATTCTCAGGCTCTAAATATGGGTCCCAGGTGACAGCTGCAACTGCCAAAGAAGCGACGTTGGACTCTGGACATGTTCTCTAATTAATTTATCTATTAAAGCTTTCTAGCTCCCACAAGATTAGCCCAAAGCTGAAGAGGTAGGAAGGTAAATAGTTAAATCACCACTTGGCCGAATAAACACAAGCAAGCTGACACAATTACATGTCACAACACCTTGTCACTTACTGAAGTCATTCCAAGTCTCTTTTTCTAAGAGACACCCCTCTGGCTAGTTGCTAGATAAATATATACAAAAATAGCATTTAAATCAGACTAAGAACCAAGGGTGGAATGTTACAAAGATTGTTTTTTAAAGCTCAGTGCCTTTCAAGCTTATTATAAGTTATTTAGGGGAAAAATGCAAAAGACAACAAAGAAAACTCACCTAACACCTAAAATGTTAAATTTTAGAGATGCAACAGACACTTAATGTTTACTGAATAAATTAATGTATCAGACAGCCCCTAGGTACCAATCAGCTTAGAAGCAGCCAGGTTTCTGAGAGCAAGTTCAAGTACTGGCCGTTCCTCTTACCCGCTGTGTGAGCCTGGAGAAGATGCCTATCTCTGGGCCTCAGTTTTACCATCCGTTATAAGTGGGGAGGGTTACACGTTACATAATATGTTTATAACAGCTAAAGCATAATCTCTCAACACTGAAGACACCTATCACTTAGCCACGTGTAGCCCTTTATGGTTTACAAACATTTTCATACCTACAGCATTTTCACATTTTACCCTCTCAACCCCTGGGTGCCACTGACAGCTTCTACTTTACAGAGGTGACCAAAAATGGCAAGGTTGGTCACCTTGCACCAGAAGCTGAGCAAAAGTCAGACTCACAGTACCTCCACTGCTCTACTCTGTGCCTCTGCCCAGTGTCCCATGCTAGGTGGGACAAGGAGATGAGTGCCCAGTGCCCCACTCAGGCTGGCTGTGACACTGCTCACTTCTGCAACCGCCCCCCTCCCAGCTGTACTAAAACCACGCTCCTGGTCACAGGTGGCCCTGCTTCTACACGCCAGTCTCAGACACAGTGACTTCCAGCACACCACCAATGCAGCTCCAACAGCACACACTCTACGGGCCTGCATGTATCCAGACATCAGCAGAAACTCTGGGATGTGCGGTTCAGCTGACAGCGAATCTGAGGGTCCTGGTTAGACAGGGCAGAGAGAGCTTGCAAGAGAAAATGCAATAACTGGGACGTGACTGAATGTACACGTGAAAACAGTTTTACTTCCCACCGCAGTGCATCCTGTGCCTGTTGAAATATATGATACTGTGAGCAGTTCTGAAACAAGATGCAAGAAAGGAGGGTCTGCTGCTATATATAAGTGCCTTATTTCAGGCACTTTGCTACAAAACAAAGAGTGAACTCAGGGACTAGGCACAGGCACCCAAGGGATGAATTCTTGACTCACTGCAACTAAGCTTCCCATACGAAGGAAGGCCTGCTACTTCTGGAAGGAAGTCTTGAACAGGGCTGGCTGCACCCTGCCAATCACAATCCATTCCAGAGATAATGATGGGCCCTTCATTTATTTCACAAGTGTCACCCCTCTAAGGTAGGACAGTTCAAAACAGAGAAAAAACATCAGCTGGCCAACACTCTGCAACACTGATCATTCAAGGCTAGAAAAATGGCAATCATCATTTTCCCCTTTACATGTTCCCCTGTCCCTTCTTTTTCAGTGTCCCTGTGCACCAGATGCCTAACAAATTATTAATTCTACCTTCAGCAGGGAACTTATTTAAACTTTCAAGCCCAGGTAAATTTTCTCCATTATCTTCTCTTAAAGTAGGGCTCAGTAAGCAGTGGTGATCTGTAGGAAAAAACGGTATAAAAGATGTTGAGGCCTGGAATAAAGAAAGTCAGGCAGTATTTACAGGCTAGAAAAGATATGGTGAAGAGCCAAGTAGCACTGCAGCAGACAAAAATCAGGGTGTAAACATAGAAAAAAGTAGATTTTTTTTAATCTAAAGAGATTCAAAAGGCACATTTTTTTAGGAGGTCAAGTCAGCAATGTGCAGTCAAACTCTTAAGAGATGGGGTTGAGAGATGGGGTTGGGGCTTGGGGCTTGGGGCAGGGACACCATTCATCGCAAAAGCCCCTGGGACATAGCTGCACAGCTGCCCTGGTGGGGCCTTTACTACCTGCCTGTCCCCTATACTATCTAAGTGAACAGATCCTAGAGGGAAACCAGAGAAACCAAAGTCTACTTTCCTATGGAATGTGTGGGAACCACCTGAATGAAATTTACTATATCCCAGCACCAGGCACCCCGGTCTCCCATCCCTCCCTGTGGCAGTGGGGGCTTCAGAGGCCGAGCCTATTCCTTCTGTGTGGAGTGACACAGGCCTTCTTGGGGCTAGGGAAGTCATTCCAGAACCCACTGTTTGCTGCCTACAGTGGGCATTCTGCCTCACAGTCAAGAGCCCCATAATGAAGGGAGATTGCAATGGGACCATAACGTCCCTACTTCCCAGACAGCACAGAATATGGACTGCGCAGCTCTGGATGGCAGGGCTGGCCAAAGTCAGCACCCAAGAAGCTAAAACTGTGAAGAAAGAAATGGAAAGATGAGATCTTCACGGGCAAGTAACTAAATACGACTGCTCCCACAGCAGACGTTCCAAAGCGTGAGTGTCCGGAGGGCCCAGGCTTGTGAAAGGGAAGAGCTCCCAAGAAGATAACTCACTTGTTTGTCTGCGGTTGTGCAATTCTCAAGAAGGGAGACACAGTTAGGGCGTGGAGGTGGGAAGAAGCTCCAGGACAGCACTAGGACCTAAGCCTGGTAGCACTAGGGCCCAAAAGAAATACCTTCCACTGTTCAAGCGAAGCAGGGACTGAGAAGAGGACTCTAAAATGCATTCCAGCTGAGCGATGACATTCAGGAAGAGAGACACTGAGGTGAAGAGTAAGAACTTACCTGTGATGCCTGACACTCCTTTCTAAAGGAGAAAGACCCCTCTGCAAGCACCTGGCTGAAGAGGGGGCGGGGACAGAGAACCCACTGGATTTAGCAGGAAGACATAACACTTGGGGCTACCTTTAAAAATATAAATATTTGGTATTTGGACATGTTTTGTTTATGTTCTTATGAAAACAAAAATATCTCATAAATATGCCTGACAAGTTAAGGGTTGGGAATGCAGTAGGGGACTACCTTTCCCCTTTTACTTGGCACACACAGGTGGGCATGAAAATCACCGAGATGCCCTGCTGCACACTGAGTTGCTCCCCAGCACCCAAATTTTCCCCAATTTTGATGAATCCAGAAGACAGACGCTCCAGTGGGGTCAGTCTTCCTGGTACCCACTGGCGCCAACCTGAACACCCAACAGCGTCCAGTTTCATAGTCTGTTCTCTGTGATTCATGGGGCTTTGCAAAACTCTGCTGGGTGACAGCCCTTTGGAGCTCAGAGACAGGGCTGGAACCCTGATTTTCACATGAAAGTCACAACCAAAGGGGAGACTCGGAAGGAAAGAAACCAGAGCCAGGGCACTGGAACAGGGACAGCCTTGGAACAACAGCTTTTATGAGGAAGACCTCCCCTTGATACGTGAGAGATGTTTGACTCAAAGCAACAGCTTTACCACCTGACTGACACTCATCACTCTACAGGAGGATTTTCAGAATGTCCAAATTCAGCCAGACTGTACTGCAGGCCCATGAATAATGTCTTTTCATTGTAATGTTGACGGGATGCTATAGAAACTGCCTTGTTGTTTAATGCACTTCCCCTCAGTTTGTACCTGAGGAAGGAGACTGTTCTGGGACATGTAGTGATCTCAGTCCTTTTGGCTATTTCATACCATGTCTGTGTCACCTAGTCAAGTCCCTTTACTGCTAACTCAGTCGTTCTCTCTGAGTGATGGGTGTTATTCATTGCACCTACTGCATCTAGAAAACAACCAACCACGTTACCTACAGAAGCTTGCTAGAACTTGCTAGTAGCTATTGAGCAAAACCTGGTGAAGACTGGAGGAAGAAATATGGAGTCAGGTGCCATACCAAGAGCAAAAAGGGAAGAAAAACTACCTTGAACAAGAAAACTCTCTGCTACCCATTCCAAGAGACATGTTTTGCCATCTAAAACTAGCTTTTCCAGTTAACACAAATATTCAGATTCCCTCTCTATAAGCACCCTACAAAATTGGTCACCAACGCCCAACAGAAAAAGCTTAGAGCCAAAGACAGGAAAAGAAACTGCATCTTAGGCAGAAATTCATCTCATTTTTCTCTATGGACCATACCATTCTGTGTAAAACTCTTAATTAGTTCCCAAGCACTGGCTTCCTCGGGTCACTCCGCCTTCCCACATGCGACCCACCCCGTCCTGCCCGCCGCCCCCTGATCTCAGAGGCCACCTGTCCCAGCCCAGGATCACTTCAGGGCAACCTTATTAACTGCCACTCCAGAGAGAAATTCTGCTTTGGTGCTAGGCCCCCCGCCCCCTCCTGGATGCAGGACCCACCATCCGGCCACAAACTCCGGAGACAACACTCTCCTGCAGGTGTTTCTCTGAGGGCATGGGCACCACCTGACCTCCTCCATCTGGTTCGCTGGTAACCACGACACCCACAAAACCGCAACCCCGCTTCTCACCCTCCGCCCCTCCCCACTCTTGGACAAACTGTGCCAAGTAACAGTAAATCAATACTGACAGCCCAACTCCGAGGACATGCCGCTCCCCCTGAGAGCTTCAAGGCCCTGCTCTTCCTACTAGCACTCATACTCACTTTTTATCATCACATGATTATGCCATTTCTCAGATGGGCTTCTCTGGTTCCACATACACCTGGGCAGTCCCATCTTTGTGCTCTCCCGAAAAATCACCATTTTGGGGGGGTTTCTGAAGGTAGCTAGTACCAAAGCTGCTGGAGACCTGCAGAGCACCCATCTCTACTCCAAAATCCCAGTCTATCAAAAGTCCCATGTTTATTCTAGAAGTTTAACTCTGCCAATGCTTTATAAGATTCCAGAATGGTTATACAAATGAAGTAAAACTGAACATCTGAGGAGAAAAATGGGTAAGTCACAAAATAAATCTAAATAGACACCAGTCATACAACAACCTTTAACTTCACTCATAACTAAAGTTGAGTCAACCGTTAAAATGTTCGATAATACCCCGCACTCCTGTACGTTACCCCCACCTCAGCTGTGAACCTATTTTATACGATTATAATAATGTAAAACACTAAACGTCGTTCCACTGAAACTCGATACAATTTTATTAGGAGAGATGTGTGGGGAACGGAAGTGTCCGTTAAAACCTAATCATCCATAAACGGAGGCACAGGAAGAATGCCCAGTATTGGGAGGAGGGAAATCAGGAAATAACAGTGTAAATGTGATGCTTTTAAAACACAGAGCTAAATAGAAGAAGAAATAATCAAAAGAGTTGAAAGTGGCTGTCTCTGGAAGTGGGACAGCGGGATGGAGGAAGGCCTGCTGGTTTCCGGTGACAGGCCTGGCAGCAGGGGTGGCTGTCCTGCCTGTCATCACCCCCACCTTCAGCAGGCCTCACACTTATCCGTTGTTTGCCATCTACCAGCTAACATGGCAGTAGCCTTCTCTCCATTATTTCAGGTAATCCTTACAATCTTTGAGGTCGGCACGACGTTGGCTCTCACAGATGAGGAAAATGAAGCATGCCAGTAACTTCACCCAAGGTCAGTGCGCAAGGAAGGGGCAGAGCTGAGGCAGTGCTATTTCTTTTCACACATTATTTTAACTTTTGCCAAAGCAATAACATACAGGTTAAATGTTTAATCATGCACTTACACACAAGTAGCAGGATTTGGAAATAATGGCCAGTTAAATATGAGTCTACATGACATAAGGCTCAGATGGGGACAAAAGCAGGCATGAGACTGCTGTCACACCAACACATTCATTTCATCTGGACAGGTGCCCCCCCCTCCACTATATATAAGCTGAGCCCATACATCCAGCCAATTAGCGAGCATTCCTGTGCTGTAATGAGGACAAATCAGAATCGAGGGCTTCAGTCACACCCACCTCACTCTCTGGGACTAGAATACTTCTGTCCACTGAATCTAGTCAGCTTCCAGGATCCTTGCAGCCTGAGGGTGAGAGTGTGCTAATACCTGTATCAAAAAGGGCTCTTGGCTGTCCTCACACTCGCTTCTGGGATGGAACACTTTCCCAGCGAACTGTACACTTAAAATTCTACGCTCAGGAGAGGGATGGCCCTCGGAAGCCCATCGACAGGCCCCTGCCCTACAGGGATGCTCTCTGCTCCCACTGGAGGGCAAGAGAAGGGAAGATGAGACTTGACCACTTCCCAAGTGTAATCATAAATGTTATTACCAAAAAATTTTTTTCAAGCAGTCTTTTTCCTCATCAGCACAATTATAGGAATGGGGCGGGGGGGAATCAATCAGAAACCAGGATGCTCAAAACTCCAAATAAGGTGTCTCCTTAGAATTCAATGACATTAACTTTCTTTATAGGAATGGCACCTTCCAGTAAGAATAACAGAACATCAGTGTCAGCAGCCATCCGCAGGAGCACCCCTCCCCCAGGATACTGCTGATGAGGCTGATATGGTCCCCAAATCTCAAGGAGACTGATATTTATTTAGCTCCCATAAAACCACCTCAGGTCCCGTTAATTGTTGCACAGCTAAGATAATGCCACATCTCAAGGGACATGGTCCCCAAGGATTTGGGGAAGGAAAAAAAAGTGTTTCCCAAGAGGGGTCACAGTTGTGTAAAAAGGACTATATCCATGCATCAATGTCTGTTTGTAATTGAAAAGGAAGAGCTTTATGAGGACAACCGCCAAATGGTAAGGAGGAAGGGTGCTGAGCCGGGATTTATGTTCAGTCTCACCCGGCGCATTTCCTGTCCACACAGGAGTGCAGAGCACCTGGGCGCTGCGGGAGGGGGGCCCACCTTCCCTGCTCCAGCCTCAGAGACTCAGGGAGAGAGGCGGGGCTTCTGGACCCCGAAGCCAGGCTGCCTGGGATTCAGTGCCAGCCCCACCACCCAGTGCTCAGGCACTTGCGATAGTTACTGAACTTGTTGTCTGGAGCCTGGAAGTTCAGTCTGTTACTGAACTTCCCTCGTCTGGAGCCTGGGAGAACTGTAATAACTTACCTCTCAGGGTTCTTGGAGGGATTGAAGGAGCTAATACATATAAAACACTTAGGACGGCATAGAGTCAGTACTCAGAAAACATTAACTTCCACTAGCAGAAGTACATTGAAAAGAAACAAAACAAACACATACAAATAACTTCAGATCGTATTAAGGGATGTGAGGAAAATAAAACACAGCAGTGAACAGAATGCCGACAGCAGGCCCTCCATTAGTGTTCTATCGATGATTTACAGGAGCACACATTACAGAAAACAAATGTAACAAAATGCAATAAAAGTTCTAATAAATTAAAAACATGTGCCATCTCTCAAAAAACCTGAGATCCAACAACTTTTTAAAATTCAAACATCTAAGAAGTCAACAGAAAAGCATGTTTTTTGCTATAAATACAGGATTTGTTTAAAGCTGACTTTTCCACTCTTACACAGTAACTTTTAACACAAACTTGTTGCTTTTTAATTTATGACATCAAAGTTTTCCGCCCTGTCCCATATTCCAGAGCGCACGTCCACAGCCTGTCCGCCGTCCCCCCGCCCCATGCCCATGGCTCTCCCGCCCCACACCCCCCCTCACACGCAGGCAGGGCAGAGGGTAGACCTTCCAACACAAACAAACGTGCCTCCTGCTAGCACACTTCCTGCCAACACTAGTCTAATGCTCAGTCTGTAGAGAGCAAATACCATGACATCAGTAGCATCATCAACCAAGCACTATTATGTGTGAATTAACTTCTCAGATCTCAAATGCCAACATGAGAATGAAAAGGGATAAAAAAAGAACCCAGAGGAACCCCTACGTAACTCACCACACTCACGGCAAATAAATAAGTAAATAAAATAAAAGCACTTCATTACGCCTTCACTCAGGTATTTCTGAGTACCTGTGATGCTCTAGGTATGGTAGATGGAGATGAAAGACATTGCTCACGACCCAGCCCACGGCAGCAACGCCAGCCTTTTGACTTCCCTGGGCCACAATGGAAGAACCGTCTTGGGAAAAAAGGTCATAAAAAAGTCTCATAATGTTTTAAGAATTTGTGTGGGGCCACATTCAAAGCCGTCCTGGGCCGCAGGCTGGATGTGCCTGGTCTACTGGGAAGACAAACAAGTAAAAGAGCAGCACAGGTGTGAGACGGGGGGCCCACAGGACGGGAACCGCAGTGCAGACTGCAGGGTCTGACAGAGACACCTCCTCGGGCTCAGAAGTGAGCAGCTGAAAGGGGCAGGAACAACATGACAAGGGGAAGCTGCGACAGGTCCAGGGGTATGAAGGTGAGCTCTCTGAGATCTGGAGCCGGAAGGAGCTGACCACTGGGATGGGAAAGGACAGGCATGGCACATGGGGAGTGACAGGAAGTAAGGCTGGACAGACAAGCCGTAGGCTCAGGGGGAGGCGATGAGTGGGAGGCCGTGCTGACAGCAAGACTCAAGGCAAAGAGGAGCCACTGAAGAGTCTTAGGGGAGTGACAGGCACGGTCTGAGCGGCACTTTAAGCTTACTCCAGCCGCAATGTGGAGAACGTTCTGAACGAAGTCCGGACTGGCGGCTGGGACATCGGCCAAGGGAGTTATCCTGGGAAGAAAGAATGGATGCAGGGGTGGGGGTGGGGCAGAAGGGCAATTTTGGGAAAAAATCAGACAGGAGAAGTGACCCGACCCCTTGGGTGATGTGGGAGAATGCAGGAGCACTGGGAGGGTGACAGGCACGGCACGGATTTCTGTCCTGTGATTCGTGTGGACAGGAGACACATGTCATGCAGCAGGTCTGTGGTTGGGCGCAGGGGAGGGCAGGTGTGAGGAGCCGACTTCTGAACAAATTCAGCTCAAGTACACCAGGTGGCAATGCCTAGGCGATAGCTGAATAAATGGGAACGACCCTGGGAAAGGACCCGGGGCAGGAAACGGCGTCACTGGCAAATGGAGGCAGCGTGTGGACAGGGACAAAGCCAGTAAACCAAGAAGGGGGGTCGCGGCACGACAGAGACAGAGGCGAGGAAGAACCCGGAGAACTGAGCAAGACCGGTGGGGAAGGGAGCCTGCCGCCAGCCAGGGGTGGCGCCATGCAGAGTTTCTCAGGGGAAGCGGTCACTGTCAATGTTACAGGGTGATTATTGGCCACCCTCAGGCCCACATGCTGGGTTAGAAGTGGACAGCCAGATGGCCCAGGAGCCTGCTGAACTTCATGGCTGCCGGAAGTGGAAGCATGAAATTTTGATTTTGTTGGACCACAGGCTGAGGCCCCATCAAGACCTGCAAAAAGAGGTCCAGACAGACCTGGGACACCACTCGTCTCAGAGGACATGGCCGAAACACAAGCTTTTCCATGAATGATGTCTCCTGGTCACGTCCTCCAGAGACCAGTGGTCAGTCAATGCACTTGGTTGCGTCCTCCAGTCAGACACGAGGGGCTCGGCCTGCCTTTCCTTCACTGTCTCTCTGTTCAAACACTACGTGTCACTTGATTCTCTGCTCCTACTTGCAAATATTTACTTTCTCTACAAAGGAGTTGGAAGAAAACTGACTAATCACGATAGCACATTTTTACCTCCAAACAAAAAAATTACCAGGTCACCAGGAGATACCCTTCACCCAAAATGTCAGGGATCTCAGCCAATCAATCTCTCCACCAAACTGGACTTCCAGAGAAATTATGGAGAAAGTTACCCCAATAACCAATCGAAACAATAGCCTCAGTAACAGTCAAGTAAGACAAAGGCCAGTCCTGCTACAGTGGCTTCTAGAAGTCATGACAATTCCAACACATGTGTTGGCAGACACCCCCAACCCACAAATCGCACAGTCCCTGGGCTCTGCCCTGAGTTCTGAGTTCTAGTCCTGCTCAGAACTACTTTATTACCAATCTTTTCACAAACAGTAAAAACCGTAACTGCTTCAGTTTGCAGAATATTTTCATTTATTTTGTCAATAAAAGAAAATGTTTTAAACAGCATCTCAGATCCTAATACTGCTGTTTTAGAGCAGAGATTAAAGTTTGTATACATATAATTACATATCATCTGTATTGATGAAAGGAGGGACACTATTAAGCCCAATGTTTGAGGATGACACATATAATAAAACTTTGGAAAATGTCCTATTGTGTCCTCTACTTCAATGAGGTCATGGCCCATTTCCGACCAGCCACACTAAACTCAGAAGAACCTAAAAAAGCTACCCTGTTTCCTACCCATGCCACAGCTCTGCTCAGCACCCCCTGGGCCAATCCATGCCACAAAAGTCTACATTCAGACTAAGGCAATGTGCCCAAAACACAAATAGTCTTTCTCAAAAGATGGTGAGTCTACCTTCCCCAAGATAGGGAAGAAAATCACTTTGATTTAAAAGATCTACTCTTCTAGCATTTCCTCAGTGAAAAATCCACTTCCAACAAGGATTTAGTTCAAAAAAAGAAAGAGTTGACATCCTTCCTAAGGACTTGAAGCAGGACGTTAAGGTCCCTCTCCAGTTGGTGTTTTACGTTTTAAAATGCACCATTAAACAGGCTTCTAAGCCATCTAGCATGCATACCCACACCAAGCTCTGTGGCTGACAAGGTGCCAGCAATCCTACCCAGGTGAAATACAGGCGTGAACAGCAAAGGGACAACTATCCACACCCCCAGCAAGAGCTGAGCAAGCAGGTTAAAATGCTGACAACTAGTACTAACAGAGTTCACCAAGCAAAGAAGTCATGCATTCTTCAACCATTTATTCAACAAATATTTGAGAGCCTACTGTGTGCAATTCTAAATAGGGTGTTCACAAGGAGGTGAGGCCAACCACACTGATCTCTGATGGAAGTGCTGTCTGTCCCCAGATTGAACAGCCAAAGCAAAGGTCCACCTGCAGGACCTTGGGAGTAAAATGGGAAGCTGCAGTAGGGTTCTGAGCAGAGCAGGGAAATTATTATCCAACCATCATTTTAACAGGATCACTCTGGCTGCTGTGATAACAGAGTGTATAAGGAGAAGGGTGGAAGAGACATGAGCTAGGAGACTACTCCAATGACCCAAATGAGGTAACAGCAGCTTGGACCAGGGTTGGAGCAGTGGAGATGAGAAGTGGTCAGGCTATGAACATGCAGGTAAGGTTATGTCAACAAGATTTCTTAATGGGCTGGACATAAGTGAAACAGAGTAGTCAAGAATGACTCCAAGGTTCAGACCTGAACAATTAGAATAATGAAGCCGTCATCCGCTGGGTGGAAGAAGCTTGCAAGTCAGGCATGTCTTAGGGGAAGATCAGGAGTTAACTACTGGACACACTGAGATTTCCATTAATTATCCCAGAGAAATTATCAAGGAGTTTGAGAAAAAGGCCTTAATATTTGGTTATTCAACAAACATTTATTGAGAACCTATGCAGTTTTCAGACTGTGTGTTAGCCCCAGGCAACAAACAGCAAGAAGACCAGTCTCTGATCCAGGGAGCTCAGTCTAGAGAGGAAGGCAGACTAAATCTGCAGGGACCACACTGGCTGGGAGAGTCCATGGCCGAGGTCTGCTAGGATGCTTTGGCCACATAGCAGAGACACCCTTTGCCAGGGGGGACTTCCCAGGACAGGCCATGAGAGAACACGTACGAAAAGATGATCAGAGCTTATCCAGGTAAGGGAAAGGAAGGTGTGGGGGGACAGGGACTACAGGGAAACAGAGTAACATCTGTGAGAGGAAGCATGCAGGACCCCAGGACCGATGAGGAATCCAGCTGGTATTCGGCTGAGAAGCCCAGTGGCAAATGGCAGAGGATACCTGTCTTTCAGAGCTCCACCAAAAGATTACAAATGCCAACCACACTATACAGGGTGGGAAGTGAGAACTCAAGAAGCACTTGGCATGTGTGAAAAGTAGTCAAAACACAATTCTAGGACATCAAGGCTAGTTACAGAATTATGAAATGTTAAGAGCTGAGAGGACCTCTTCTACAGATGACTATGCAGATACCTAGCAAGGAACTGTCAAAACTAGACTGGAACCCAAGATTCCTGAATCAGTAGCCATACAAAGGGGTAATTTGAAATACAAATGCTGATACTAAAAAGTGAATGACTCATTGACTGGGTTACACATCCTTTATAAGTCTGGAGGGTTCCAATTTTCCGCTTTCAGCAAAATTAAAAGAGGTAAGTGTCAAGCTAGTTGACTTACAGGTTCTGAAGTATAACTTGAAAGGCAAAAACTGAGTGACCTTGATATAACAGAAGGCCTTCCACTGCCATCTACTATGTCAACAGAGTTTCTCAACGTTTATATGCATACAAGCAAAAAAACTTATTCTAGCATTAATAATGATCTACCAGTACATGAAATATTGGGTGGGAAAGCTCCAACTATCTCATCAAGTTGCTTTCCAATAAAATTCTTTTATGTTTAATGACTTATCAAAATATATATCTTGTTTTGATTAATTTATATTAATAACTATAGTAACATAATCCAAAAGAAATTAACATAGAAGAGACTTAGGAGAACAGGAAATAACATCATCCCAAAATACGTATAGATTTTTCTTGAAGGATGATAGAATAATCAAGAAAATATTTTCAAGCATAAAAATAAATAAAATTAACATTTTGTGGGGGAGTGACATTCAAATATGATTTCAAGGAGAAAAAAGAAAAATGAACATTTCTGACTCAAATAAGAGCTTGTTCAACTATTTTGAAGTGGATGACAAAAGGTCAAAGTATTACAGTATTTGAGCCTACCAGATACAGTTCTTATTTTTAAAATGTCAGTATTTACAATAGGTCAGAAATTACATCCTTTGTAACTCTTTACTCACAATGAGAAAAACTGATGTAAAAAAACATGCGCTAAGGCATTTTCTAAAACTCTGAGCAGTTTTGGATGCAAACATGTTTGAAGACCGCAGTCCAGAATCACAGGCCAGCACTCCCAGCACCTCCTTCTACTATAAGCTCTTCCAGTCTAGCAGACTGCACATGGCCCAGAGCACTCGCCCTCCACTATCAGGAGGTATCCACAGACACCTGCAGAACTTAGGACTTCCCAGACGAAGGGCAAGAGCAGAGAATGACAACATAGCCCTTCAGCCAAGAAAAAAAAAAGGGCCAAAATGCCAGGCCAGATAGCATATTTACATACCGATTAAAGCAATAAGGAAGCACAACACGACCTCACCTGCTCACACAAAATGCTTCCACCGGATGTACCAGACAAAATTCTTACAAAAGACCTATGGTAACGTGTCGTAAGTCACACAAAGGGTACGTGGCAGACAGAACCTTCTGTCACTAATGCTGTGTTCTTCCCAGGTGAAGTGTGGGGACACATGGGACAGCAAAAAAAGGCACTGTTGGGTACCTGTTCTGAAGGGTACCATGTAGGGTACTCAAGGTACTATGCAGGAAATGCAGGAGGTACGGCGGTACTCTTGACACTTTTCCAGCTGTTTCCTAGGGAGTAACTATGTGAAAATAACTGCTTTTAAAAAAGAAACCTATCTTATGGAAAGATTATTTTTAATAGCGAAGTGGCAAAGTTAACTTTTTTTTTTTAGAATTATCATTCTTCCAATAATTATTCAAAATTGTCAAAACATATGCAATTAAATTTAGAACCAGATGCAGAATTAAATTACTGCTATGAGAGGCCTAAAAGCCCAATGTTTATATGATTCTTTATCAAGCTTGTCCAACCTGGGGCCTGTAGGCTGCAGGCGACCCAGGATGGCTTTGAATGCGGCCCAACACAAATTCGTCAACGTTCTTAAAACATTATGAAAATTATGCATGGACCTTATTTTTTAGCTTACCAGCTATTGTTAATGTTAGTGTATCTTATAGGTGACCCAAGACAATTCTTCTTCCACCGTGTATTGAAATTAAATGATCAAATCATCTGCTAAGAAGAGATTTGAAAGTATTTCCATTGTTAAGCAACTTTGTCGCCAAAAACTACATTATACCTATAAAACTCACAAAAAGAAAATGTAAAAACTTGCAAAACTTTCCAAATGAAAGTTTTCAGTAGGTTTTGGGTCCACTAGGTCAGAAATTTTAAATGAAGCACCTCACCTTGCAGAAACAACGGAGAAGCAGCAAATTTTCTAGCTGGTCTTTACCAAAAATCACTGCGGAACTGGGGAAGGGAACTACCGTGATTTGTAAACCCTGCGAATGTGAGCTTCGTATACTTGGATCTCTTTAGGGGCTTTTTCAAACACGGTGGTCATTAAATCAAGACTCAAAGGACTAAACTTAGAACCAAACCTTCAGCCTTCTATTATCCCCCCACGACTAATATCACCAACATCACCCAAGATCCATGAATCCTCATGTATGAAACAAGGTTTTTAAAAATAAAACTTTCTTTAGTCACAAAATATATTTTTATGAGAATCATAAAGAAACCACAATTTTAAGTGTCTATTTCATTTTTCATCCTTTTATAACTCCTATTTTTGTCCTTCATAATTATATATGGGTTGTACTTATATAATTCACATATACATATACATTCACATTCATATTCATATATGTACATGATACATTACAATAAGATGATTAAATGCTTTAATGATAAATCATCTTAATGGTAAATCTGGTTTAGAGATGCACACAAATTGTACACCCTACAACCTTTTACTGATTTAAAAAGTTGAGGGCCGCATCTAAAATTCCTTAGAGGTCTTGAGCAATTCCAACGGCACCATCTCAGAGCCCAATGGCAAAATAGGTCAGGTCTTCAGCAGTGAAATTCCCAAATACAACCTGTCTCCATCACAGAATCTCATAAAAGCCAGACTCAACAAAGAAATGACAACAGGCAGAAGCCTAAGCAATACTACATAGGAGTGAGCTGGGTGACCACAGAGTGAGGGGCAGAAACCATACTCCAGGGACACTCAAACAAGAAATAAAGGCGTAGGCGCTGACCACAGGCACGCGAGGAAAGACAGCAGCCCGACCGGAACCACTGGAGGCGTCAAGACCTGCTATGCGGTCTTCAGCCCACCTCGCGCTCAGGAGGAGTGGGGCCAGCACAAACAGCAAGTGCGAAAACACTTGGGCAGGGGGCACAGCATGGTATGTCCAGCAGGGGTTGTGGCAGGAGGTCAGCAGGGCCAGATCAAAGCAGTTCAGGTGGTAGAAAGCCAGCTCTGAGAAAACCGCAGGACCAAAAGAGTCCCACAGTTCTGGGAGCCCCTGATACACAGAGGTTGTGGACTGAAAGGCCTGGCCCGATGGGGGTGGTGGCTGAGGTTCCAGGAACAACAGGGCAATGGGAGCCAAGGAGCCACAGGGAGCAGGAAGCTCCCAAAGCAGCTGCTGACTCACGGTGGAGCGGAGCTGACAGCCCCCACCTCAGAAGGGACTGCAATGCCTCTCTCCGTCTGTATTACTCAGACACAGTCACACCAACCTCCCTAAAATACCTCTCAGCACAAGTCACCACTTATGGGAAACTTCAATAAAGAAAAATCTGGATTCCAGTCCAGGTTTGATCACTTACTAGCTATGTAACCTCAAGTCAAAAATTCTCCCAGTGTCACCCATCAATGGGGAAGGCACAGCTTGACTTCAGAGGGAGAGATAATCAAGTGCCTTAATGCTGTACCAGGCTTGATGGTAAAAGTGGTTTAAGCAGCTTCTAACCATAAAATCCTGACAGAGACTTTCCCTCATAGCTCCTTAAAACCCCTCAATAAGTATTTGGTGAACACTGTATTCAACAAGTACTTATTTAGTCCATGCTAAATAAACACCAGACTTTAAATAAGCAGTACCTGTGTATTAGGGCTTGGGGGCCTTTTCATTGCTCACTGTAACCTGAATAACAGTTAAATATGGTTTAATTGGTGGCTTCAAATCCAAATTCAAATAGCCTCATGAATTGAAAAATTAAAAGATCACTATAAATCATGGTCTACCTAACTCAGTTCAACAAACACCAACACTATACCAAACACTAGACAGTGCAAAGACACAAATACACAAGACGCTCAGAATTTTTATTATGGGGGGAAGCAGGCAACAAATAAGCACAGTACAAGGCAGAAGCACTGTAGACAGTTCTGATAAAGGAAATGGATACCAAAATTCCTCCCAGGAGGAGGTCCTTAGAGAACTGAGGCTTGACAGGTTTAGAGGCCACTCCAAAGAGGGGACCATGAGCAAATGTGTCAGTAATCACAGCTCCACATATGCATCTGTGTGCATCTGGGTGTGGGGGAGGGGATAAGAGTGGGAACATAAAAGTCTGGGACCACATTTGGGGTCCCAGGGGATCCGCATTGTGCTGAAATGTTTGACTTGTAGTCTGGGCAATGGGGAGTCATCCACGGTTTCCAGAAAGGACAGTGACATAGTCAGATCTATAGCCAAGGAAGGCCACACTGGTGGCAGTGTGAAAGGGCAGCTTGGAGAATCAGTCACAGCAACAACTGCAAAAATGAAGAGCAGGAATGGCACTTAAGGTCAGGGATGTATGTGCAGGCAAAAGAGTCTACACTGTTTTGTCTTTCTTTTCCCCGTTCCAGGGTTACTTCTTGGGTCTCTAAATCTTTCCTTCAGGAGGAAATATGAGAATCTGGATGTCCACATAGAACAGAATAACTTTCTCAAGTCACCACAACTTTAAGATGAAGTTTTAACACTGATTTGCCCTATCAGCCTAGCAAAGCTTACTCGAAAGTTCTAAGTCATCTTCATTTATAGAACAAACTAAAAAAATGTGATCTCTGGGGCAGCACACAATATTTTCGCCTTCTCCAACAAAATAATTTAGTCTGAGATAAAATACTTGTGCTCATGGCAGCCACAACATTGAAACAAATTAGAGCCCTGAAGAGAAGCTGAGCACGGGTTGGTTTTTCACACTGGGACTGGGTGGCAGTGGGGTAGGGAAAACAGTCAAGATCTCTGCTGCTGGCCAACCGGGAACAAAGCAAGCCCGTCAGGTACCTCGGAAACCATCTGCAGCCTTTCCAGGCAGCCCCTTCCCAAGTGGAAGCTGTACAGGTATGTTCTCCCCAGAAGCCTGAGTCAATGCTTCTTAAACAAGGCAGCGATGGCAGGAACCCAGGGGTTGGTCTAGCAGGACCGGAATACACTGTGTGTGAGTGATGACACTAAGTGTTAAAGTTCAGAGGCTGTGAGGTTCCTTCTAGCTCTCAAGTTGTCAGTTTTGATGATGTTCTTAGATCCTTTGCCTTCTCCCAAATTCCTTTAACAGACCCGTTTGTAACAAATACCAAGGGGTAGAGCTGACCAGCCCTACTTCCAGACCCTCTTGCACTTATGTTCAGGCCTGAGACTTCCAAAGGAGGTCCAGTTTGCTGGTGCTGACCATGCTCAGAAAAGAAAAACTTCAAATTCTTTAGAGGAAAGGTACTAAGGGCTGTAACTACAGAATCAAGATATAACTGCAGCAAACTGACTACAATATGGAATTTTAGGCCAGTGTTCCTTTGAACTTTTTAATAAAAGAAATTATAAAACAATCTTAATGTACTTATCAATGCCAAAAATGTAAAACACGCTTTGAAAAGTGGATGAAAGCAGATCCTTGAGAGTTTCTTCTTTAACTGTCCTTCTTGATAAGAAAGAGGGACAGTAAAGTTAGCCCGCACCCCCAAGAAGGACTCGGCAGCTGCCACCGACAGTTACTGAAGTAACACAACTTACACAGAGTATCAACTGAGAAGCCCGGATGACTGAGGCACACACAGGAGCAGGGAGTCACTTCAGCCCTTAGACTTGTTTTCCACCTCGCCAGGACTAAATTATTTAGATGATCAGCACGGTCATTTTGTTTCTAAAAGCGGCACTCATCTTCCAGCTTAAGTGTCCTTCTCCCTAAGAGGACTGGTCCTCAGGTTAACATCTGGGCCCAGTTACATGGCAGACACTGTGCTAAGACCGCGGCTAACACAGCCATGAACAAATAACATAAAAAGGTCCCGTGTCACAGAATATGCTACGGAAAGAAGAGGGCAAAATAATTCTAAAAACCAAGTAAAGCTTCCTGAAAGAGTGGGCCTCCTGGCTTTGCTTTGAATTACTATAATAGTACTAGTAAAGAATATGTAAAATGTTAAAAATAAAAACATACATTCAACCTCGGGCAAATGTAGCGTCAACTTCTGGGACGTAAAGCAAGAGGATTCCTAGCCCCGGGAGCTAGGGACCAGATCAACTTGATCAATAAAGCAGCTCCCCAGCGCCCGCTGCTGTGTCTGGGCCCCACGTGCCAAGCAGTCCAGACCTGGAGGGGGAAACGTGGAGCCACAGTGGAGGAGGGGCCCCGGCTCGGGCCGACACCCTCGTGGCGGCTCCTTAGGGCGCCAGCAGCCTTCCTGCTCAGCCCTCCCGCCTTGGCCGAGCCCTGCGCGCAGCGCCCACCTCTCGCAGGCGGCCGCGGAGGAACCCGCTCCGAACCGAGTTGGAGGTGGTTAAACGGCGGGAGAACCAAGAGCAGCCACATCTCAGGGGCAGTTCGGGGAGCAAAGAAAGAAACATCTGGGAGGACCCCGCCCTTCTCCACCTGCAGGAAAAGGCCGGAGTAAAGGAGGAAAGCACTCCCTCAGTCTCTCCCTCGCGGACGAAACAAAGAGAGCGGGCTCCTGGGGTGGGGTGGGGGGCAGACACCCCCAGGAAGCGCCTTTTCCGGGGGTCCCTGCGCGTACGCCCCAGGCATCCGAGAGCACGGAACCATGGAGTCCAGCCACGTCTCCTCCATAGCCGTAAACAAGGGAAGCCCCGACTATTCTCATCTCCTCAGTGTCACCGCACCTTCGTGCTCTCGGGATTTGACCCGGAAACCCCCGCAATCCCCAGCCCGCGTCCAGCCCAAGCGGGGCCCTCCTGCCCCGGGCCGCGCCCGCGTGCTCCCGCAGTCTCCGGTCAGCACCGGCTCACTCCCCCCGCGCCACCCGGCTGCGCCGCCGGGCGCACAGCCACGCGGGGCCCGAGAGCGGGGGAGTCGGGCTTGGTGGGGACCCTGCTCAAAGCCCTCTCCCCCCCGGCGGACTTGCAAAACAATAAGCATCCGCATCCCCTTCCCCTCCCCCACGGACCCCGGCCACGAGTTACCCGCGTGCGGGGAAGAGCCCTGCTGTCGGTGGCCGGCTCCCCCGGACCCTCCATGGCCCCACGCCTCGCCCTCGGCTCCCGGAGTCCGCGCGGGAGACTCGGCGCTGGAGCGCGGCCAGCAGCGAGGCGCGCGGGCCACGCGGTGGCCGCAGCAGCTGACACGGCCCGCGGCCGCCCGCCACATGCGCGCCGCCGGCCTGGCCGGGAGGGAGGGGGCGCGGCCCGTCATACCTTCCCGCTGGCCGTGCCCCCGCTGACGCCGATCAGGAAGGGCTCGCCGCCGGTGGGCTGCTGGTGGTTCTGCAGGGTCTGCTCGCTGTCCCCGGCCATGGCTCGCGCCGCCCCTCCCTGCGGCCTGCGCGCGCGGACGCACGCTGCCTCCGCGCCCCGCCCGCGCCCGGCTCCCTCCGCCCGCCGCCGCCGCCGCCGCCCGCCGCTCGGAGCCGGTGCGGGGCTGCTGTCCCGGAGGAGCGAGCGCCTTGTGCGCGCCGCGGCGGCCCGCTTACATCCCCGCGGCGGGCAGCGTGATGCCGCTGCGCCAATCCGGCGGGCGGCGCGCTGCTATTCGCCGAGGCGCCGGCGGCGGGCGTCCGCCCCCCCGCCGCCCGCGGGCTCCGGGAGAGGTGCGAGCGCGACCTCCCGCCCACCGGGCGGTAACCCCTCCCCACGACCTTGGGCGAACCCGGGGAAGGAAAGCGGGCGTGCCGCGTTCGAACGCCGTTTGCCACCACCTCTGGCACGGGGGTGTAAAGCTGGAGGGCGGCTCGGGTCGCGCCGGGAAGGCCGCAGGGTTGAGCCGCACAACCAGAACGGGCTTCAGCGAGGAAGGGGAAACAAAGAGTTAACGCCATTTACCCGTTATCCGGGCTAAAAACTGGGTCTTCCGAATATGAGTTTCCCCTCCCGATGGCCCAAAGACTGTGTGAGCTGCAGGCCGTAGACATTTCCTCTTGGAAACCCCCAAACACCATCCTCAACGGATTAGAGAAGGGTACCGAGGGGCTGACCCGAGGGGCGCCCTTCCCCCCCGACGTCGCCCTTCGAAATCCCAAATACTGAAGTTCCTGCGGAGTTGGGGTTTGTGCAAACTACTTCATGCCGAGTTGACCCACCGGTAGCTTTAATTGAACGGGGTTTTACTGCTTAGAAAGGTACCTGTGGTAGTGACTCAGCAGCCCACCTCGGGGCCAGATTTCGGCATTCACAAGCAGTTTCCTGGGCAAGTGAATCTCACGGGGCCTCAGTGACCTGTCCCTTAAATGGGAATAATAATGGCAATCACGTCCTAGGGTTGTCGTAGTAAATGAATTATTATAAAGTTTGTAGAACAGTGCCTGTCACAGTCTACACCATGTTTGTGCTCGAAGAGAAGAGGCCCCCAAAAGGGGGCACGGGGGAGAAACTTTTGTTGGAGCACGGGGGAGAGACCATGGCTGGTGACTCCCAGCCTCTGTCCTGTGAACCTGGGACTGGAGTCCATGAGCGACAGGAATCCTGCAGCCTGAAAGAGGACTTCAGTCAATAGCATTCTCTTAAAACTTAGTAAATTACCTTAAATTCAGAATCCGTTTGAAACAAATTTCTAAAGAAAATTAAGAGTATTAGGAAACACAAATATTCTTTTCACTTTTGAAATATTTCAGGTCACCATCCAAAACCGAACTCCACAGAAGCTCAGATAGGAAACTGAGACACGGAGACGGGCTGCCTGGTCCCCAGAGGCAGGCATTTGGGGAAATGCAACTAGAAGGAGGTGTCTTCCCAAATGGCTGTGGAGTGGGTGGGTTTGCGCTGACTCCTGAGTCCACCTCTTCTCTCCAAAGTCTATCCTTCACTAAAGAGACCTGACAGTCCTGAAGGGACCTTTGCAGAGTGAGGCTGTAGGAATTTGAATCTTGATGGACCCATAGCTAATGGGATATTAAGTAGCTAAGAGGAAGAGGAGGGTAAGAATGCCACATCCTCCATGAACTCTTCCCAAATTCCCACCTTCTTTATCATTCCTGTCACTTTTTTCCACAATATTTTACCATAAAAGTTTTCCAGTTTATAGTTGGAAGATGGAAGATTTGGCAGTAAACACCACCTGGATTCTACCTTAATGTTGGACTGTACGTGCTTTTCCACACCAGTCATCTACCCACCCCTCCAGACATCACACATTTTTTACATTACTTGTTTCCCTTTGCTTTGTTAGTTTTAAGTGGCTTGACCTGAACAGATTGGTACATTTCTTGCTTTTGTTGTTATTGTTTGCTTGTTTTTAATTACTCTATCTCCAGCACCTAGAACAGTGTCTGGCACCTAGTTGGGGCTTTAAATAAATACGTGGAATGAATGAAGAGACACTACGTCTCACTTCTGCACTCCCAAGGCCCACTGAGCATGACTGCCAAGTAGGAAGCGTTAAATACATACTGCTGCGTGAATGCATGCATGCATGAATGAATGAATGAACAAATGCAGAAGCAGTAAGAAAGTAGCAACAAGTAAACTTCACTTCCACCATTTGGGAAGGAAATGAGGTATTCCCTAGATTGTATTTATATGATTACTACTCTTATTCCGGAATGCTTTGTTTTCCTGTCATTCGAAGTAACTGTCTACATCTAGTCTGTGTGTGTGTGTGTGTGTGTGTGTGTGCTCACGTGCATACATGTCTACTAACTAGTTGAACCAACTCATTAACTGATCTAACTTACTACACTTCTCTGCACCCTGCTTAATAATATATTTGACCTCTGCGCATGAGTTAACATACACATAAGTGCTCTGGGATAACAAAAGTTGTCTATATAAAGGGAAAGCCTAATCTAGCTGTTTTCACTCTGTGCATTTTTGCTCTTTCCTGTCCCTAGGGTTGGCTTACCTACACATAAGTTACCCTGTCCACTTAAAGTACTGAGAGTACCCCAGCCCTGAGGACCTCAACAAGGATTTTTGCATCTGTGCTCTCTAGAAAGCAATGCAGACTGTCTTTGCTATTCCCTGTGCTGTGTCATTCTCTCTTGGGAATTGGGCCACCAAATCCCATAGCTCAGGATGTTCAAATCACATCTGAGCCTACTGTAGCAATTACACTGCAGATTCTGAATTAAGTGATTTTTAACTATACTCCTCCCACTGAGAAAAAAAAATCAAACGTTCTCAATAAAATCCAGTTAGAACAGATTCAAGGAAATACGTTTTCTCTATATCTGTAATAATTCATATATATATATATATATACACACACACACACACACACACACACACACACACACACATTCATATATACACAGCTTTCAGCCTAATCAAGGTCTGGCCTAGTTAGCATTTAAGAACGAAGTCAGCATGAGTATGCAACTAGAGCTGTAGCCAAAGAAGAGGCAATATTGCTGTTGACAGTCCCCTGCCTGCCTGCCTTCTCTCTTTAAGTAGCCACAGTTTCTACTAGACAGGAACATTACATTTTGCCTCAAACCAAACAAGTTCTACCTTTAGGTGTTTCGTGCACCATTGCTTATTCTCTAATTTTTTATCACATTTCCCGGCAGAAAAAAAATGTCACCACACTTGAGCACCTCCCGGAAGCATTTTGGTTCTCTGTATTGCCTTTCTAACTACTTTCTGCTTTTTGTCAATCAGCACTTACTTTGACAGATCATACCTACTGCCCTGCAAAGACGACCGAATGACATTAAAGCTCCTTCAGCATCTAGCTCTGTGATCTGAATGAATCATGTTCTCAGATACCAGCAGGCAGCAGGACGCAGTGCAGGCTCAGACTTGCATCAGCGGCAGCATCTGGGAATGCAAATCCTCGGGCCCCACCCCAGAACTAGGGAAACTGAACTCAATTGGGGAGTCCAGCAATCTGTGTTGGACTACCCCTATAGGTGATCATAGTCCAGGAGGAAGTTTGAGAACTACTGAGCTAGTGGAGAGAAGACATGAGCTCTAGCCAGAAAAGCAAGGTTCACATTTTGTTACTAACTTTGTAACCTTTGGCAAGTTACTTAATTTCTATACGCCTCAGTTTCTTCAACTGTTAAATGGTATCTGGCTTGTAGTATGGTTGTGAAAATAATGGTTATTTTTTATCCATAACATAGTAACGGGTATACAAGTAGCATTTCCCTTCCCCTTCTACTTCCATCACAGCTCTCTGATTCATTACAGACGTTTCATCATTTAGGGATTAGGAGTTCCAAAGTTAAGAATTCCTAATCTTCAAGGACACTTTTAAGTAAAAATTAAAGGAGATGTCCAGAATAGGCAAATCTATAGAAACAGAAAGTAGATTAGTAGTTGTGTACAGCTAGGGAGTTTGGGGCATGGGAGGAGAGGAATGGCTGCTAATGGGTCCAGATTTCTTTTTAGGGTGAAGGAAATCTTCTAAAATTGCTTATCCCGATGGTTGCAGAGCTTTGAAGATCACAAGAAATGCTGAATTGTACAGTTTAAATTGGTGTTGGAGGCCAAATGAGATTAGCAGATTTAAAAGATCAGTCTTTTTGCTGGGTTCAAATGGTACGTGGCTAAAGTTATTTTGGTCTTTTGAAGAAAACTTTCCTCAGGTCATCAGGAGAAAAAAATTAGTTCTACTTCCTAATGAAATTATAGCTGTGCCTAGTGGCTTTGCATCATGGAACCTAGTGTTTCAAAAATATTTTTAGTCAGAGACTAAAAACACTAACAAAAGCAACAGATTCCCCAGGAAAACACGTGTGCATGCACACACAAGTAGAGTTTGGAGTATAATTTACTCACACCCCATACAGCCCCCTGTTATCAGCCAGCCTGTTAGCCAGGGGAGAAGACTGGGTGAGGGCAGCTTCAGCGGAGGGTACAGCCCAGCAGAAGTATTAGCTCTGTGAGGGAATATGAGCCACCTCTGCAAACACAGACGGTCAAGGGCACAGTGCTTGCAGGGGCAGTGTCCTAAAGGTATCTACCCAGACATCCCCACTCACGTCTCAGGACCCCAGGATTTTATCAGAAAGGCTCTAATATCTCCTAACACTCCCACCATGGCTGACCAAGGCAAACCACGATGGAGCTCCCAGACACTAACATTAGGTCTTCCAGCTGTGGCTCAAACGTGCCTGCCCTTCTACTACATGGGGTCAGGTCCTCTGGAAGCTACCAGAGGGTCTCTGACTCACACTTAACCATTAGCTGCCTGCTAACCGTTATCACTACAACTAAGCAGCAACAGCCAACTCTACTGTCTGTGAAAACATTGTCCCTCCGCATTTTGGCCTGTCACAGCTTTCCCAGGTCCCCAATAGTGAGATCTTTAGCAACTGAGCCTTGTGCCAGTCCCACTTCCCAACCAGGACAGCATTCTTTACATCTGCTGGGCAGTGGGGAAGCCAGTCCCAAATCCCCATCCGACTACCTCTTTTCTTGGAACCCTCTGGGTACCATCCCTGGGTCCTCTGAGAAGCGGATGCCAAGATAGGATTAAACATACAAGATTTTTTTTAGGAGAAATGGCTATGAAAGAACAAAGGGAAAGAGCCATCAGATTGTAATACAGGCCTGACCCTGCGTGAAGGAGAGAGACAAGGAAGGTGGGGTAGAAGAACCCCAGACTATGCTGCAGATTAAGAAAGGCTCAGCCAGAATGCTGGGAGTCAAGTCCAAGTCAACCAGACGAGCCTTACATCTCCAGGCATGGCCCCGTCCTACAGTCCTTGGGACGCCGAGCCAGGCTGCAAATGCAGCCGTTTATTTCAGAACACATTGCCCGGAGCGCTTGGTCAATGACCTTCCTTGCAGGTGGAGGTCTTTGAGTCACTTCTCCTGGCCAGGAGATACTGAGAATGAAGTAATGAAATTTGCAACTAAAATTACTGGGTTACCCGTTTTGCCTTTCTGTTATGTCACTTTTTTTTGCTCTATGTACTTTGGGACTCTTTTGTTAGGTGTGTATACCTTTACAATTGTTATGTTTTTTGATACAGTGGTCTATTTTCATTATGCGATATCTCTATCCCTAGGAAACCCTGTCTGACGTTAAATAGCCACGCCAGCTTACTTATGATTATTGTTTACATTGTCAGTGAAAGAACACCCAAACCTGTAGAAGAATTTTTTAAGAGTTTATTTGGGCCAAGTTTTGGAAGCAAGATCTCAAGGGACTGAGGAAATGCCGCCGAGAATGGCAGTTTTGTGGCTCTTTGGTCACACGAAATCCATGGTTAGTAGATTAAGGAGGTGGGAGAAAGCAAAGGGGGAAATGGAGAGACACAAACTTCTTGTGCAGTAGAGGGTGCAGGACAGTTAACATCACCGCGTACAGCACATCCAGATGGTATTCGGGGCACGAGATAGCAGGAAGTCTGGTGCTGGGGGGCCATGCCTCTGCGGGGTTGGGAAAAGGTGTCTCTGGCATTCCACGCTACAGTGTTCCAGAGCAGTTCCACCTTTTCCCACTTGTGTAACCCTTTTAAACACATTTCTATAAATTGTACCCCTTGGAGTTCCCTGATGGTGTAGCGGCTTAAGGCTTCGGCGCTGGTGCTGTCAGCGCTGCGGCCTGGGTTCGATTCCCAGTCAGGGAGCTACCCACATACCAAAAAGCAAAAAAAAAAAAAATAAAAAAAAAAAATAAATAAATTGTACCCCTTGTTTTTAAAACAGCTGATTTCTACTGACTCTTCTGTTCAGTGCCTGTAAAATAGGGGAAATGACGTAGTAACTTGGAAAAGAAAAATTACTACACTAACAGTACAAACCACAGATTTAATTTTACAATATTAATAACAATTAAATGTTGATAATCATGATCAAGTATTTAAGAAACTTTTAATTTATTATTAATATTTATTTGTGTCATCTGAAAAGTCTGTAATGATTGCTATGCAGTTACTAGCCCACTGAGAGATTGTCAGTGAGATTACTGAATTTGCTTTGATGCACTTAGTTTCTTGAAATCAGGCTCAAAAGATGCAAGACACAGTCTTAAACCTGGACTTGTATTAAGCTTGCTGCAGTAGTTACTTTTTATGAAGGTGTAAGAAGAAAAATCTCTCTCCACTAGTTTATTATTAGTAAATGGTGAGGGGTATTTGGATGCCTTCTCACTGAGCTGTTTGATTCCTCACTGACATCTACTCAGAAAGTAATAAGATGCTTTCTTTTAAAAATCATAATTTAAAGAAGAATCAGTTAAAAGTTTGATTAACTGCTCTTTCTAATTGATTGATAGTTTTGCTTCTTTAAAGAATTCTTCATTGACGGGATCTGCAATCCAGTTGTTTTCTTTACCACATTGAGGGAAGTACTCATAAAAGGACACTTTAAGACCTTCCAAGTGACTTACAATATTCTCTTTCACATTTTGGGATAGGTGCTAGTCATTCTCAAATAAGAAGTTGTGCAGAGTTTCAAAAACCTCAGGCTGACTTCTTTCAATACACACTTTCCAAAACTCCAGCTTTTTAATCATTGACTCCATTTTTTTTCAGTGACTTTGAATACAGTGATTGAGCTGTTTTGAAATCCCAAGTTGAGTTTGTTTATTTCTAGAAAAATATCTGATAAATATGCAAGACTTTGAAGCCAATCAGTGTCCTGAAACTTTGGAGCATGAGGGAAATGATGATCTTCAAAAAGTACCTGGACTTCATGTCTGAGTTCAAACATCCATGTGAGTACTTTGCCATGAGACAGCCACCTTACCTCCATGTGCAAAAGCAATGTGCTGTGAATGCTGTTCATTTCTTCACACAGCACTTTAAACAATCTGGAGTTTCATGGTTGTGACTTAATAAAATTTACAACTTTTACAACTACGTCAAGAACATCTTTCAGTTCACTAGGAAAGGCTTGGATGCAAGGCTCTGTCTCTGAATGCAGCAGTGACTCCATGGTACACAGGGAGCCACTTCTTTAATTCAACCACATAGACCTATAAAACAACCTGACATCAGTGCATACATTACAACAATTTAACCAACTAATGTCCTTTTCAATGGAATAACCGTTGATTGCATTAAAAATATCTTTGCCTGTGGTACGCTCTGTCAATGGGTAACACAGTGACAGGTTTTTCTCAATTTCATTTCTACCAAGTATCTCACAATGACAAGCAAAATAGATACATCAGCAACATGTACACTTTCATCGACCTGGATGGAAAAGCATTTACTTTCTCTAATTGTACCTACTACTACAGCTTCAGCATCATCAGACATTGCCTGAATTCATCGAGACACTGTATTGTTTGAAAAAGAGATAGTATGGATTTTGTGTACATGTTCTTCCCCAAACATACAAAAAATGGCATTCTTAATACAAAGAGAAATTAAATCGTCAGCTATGGTGTGGTTTTTACCACACAGAGCTATGCGATAAGCAACACAGTATGAAGCCTCAACTGCATTCTCATTGTCTCACTTTCCTGACATCATGTATGAAGTAACAGTTGGACTCTTTTCTAAGAGCCAAAAATAATGTATTTCTTTGTTTTTATACATAGGATGTTTAGTTTCTAAATGTCACCTGAGTTTCATGGAACTGTTGGATAACATTTCCCCACACACATCACAGAAGATTAGGACAGTCACCATCCCCTACAAATGGAAACCCCTCTCTAATATACTCATCAGAGTATTTCCGTTTCTCCTGTGTAGTATCCGAGGCACGCCCCTTTCTACTATCTCCCGGCGTGGGTGTATGCATAGCTGTGGACACACATTGAGAAGTATTTGGCAACAGGTTACAATCTATATCAACTTTTTTAACTGTTCCTGTTTTCAACCACTGATCCATGACTGACGTGCTTATAAATCACTGACAATAATAACTGAAACTATGTTAAACATTAAGTTAAAAACTACTCGAAAAGAATCATGATTAAAGACAATGCACTTACTTTCACTCAGTCAATAACTAAACTGATCAAAGAGTCTGGTGACGGATGTATTTGTATGTCTGCGGAAGTTCTAGAAATGTCAGAAATGGATGGTTCTGAAACTGTGCATAACGACTGATACAAGAGCAGTTTGGGGGAAGGGTTCATAGCCATGCCCTCACCAATCATCATTTGCTAATGTCATCTAATTTTTTAAGAGTTTTAAAAGTAGATTCATTAGTACCAAGATAGTTTAATGTATCTATATGTACACTTTACATCAGTCAAAATTTAAGTCCTAATTATACCATGTAATTATCTTGTTGAAATCCCATTAAAATGGTTGCCATTTTCCAGGAATTAAAAATAATAAAATCAGTGGAGATTTTTATTCACTTCAAGTATTTTTTGATTATCTAAGAGGTTTATCCAGAGCGGATCCAGCCATGTAATATGAAAAATGGAAGCATTTATTTAAGATCCTGGATCAAAATCTCAGACACAGATTTTGGAATTCCCCAGTCAGCTTCCAGTTCTCACACTGTTGATCACGGAACTTTGCTGACTGCAGCCCGTGCACGTTCCACACTCTCAGGCGTTCTGCTTGCTGCAGGGCTTCCAGAGCATGGGTCACTTTCAACAGACTCTTGACCATCTTTGAAGTGTTTGTGCCACATTTTTATTTGCGCAGCACTCACTGCATCATCCTGAAAGGCTTATAAATCATCTGAATAGTTTCCACAGATGAATGTTCAAGCTTAATGCAAAATTTTATGCAGATTTGTTGCTCTACTCAGTCATTTTAAATGTGACAGCTACCCAGTACATATTTTCACTCAATGGCATCTAGCGCCCCCACTGACTAGCAGCGTGAAGGCGTCATTGTTCACACATGCACATTCCAGTCCTCGGCTGCTGGGTTACATAGGTTACATCGATGTTATGCAAACCGTTCCTGTTATATTGAGAATTGCTGGATTTTTTCCCAGATAGACCTCATATTCTGGGCCAGGCATTAAGGATAAGGAAGTTATCCTGCTTTCATAGAGTTTACAATGTGGAATCTAACAATGATAAAATACTCTTTTTTGTTGCCTCCTACATTTTTGCAAGTTGATTCTATAAACCATTTCTGATGAGAAACAGTCAACTTCCATCTTTAATTTGAAGAATCATCTACCTTCATCCATAAAAGAAAACTGTTGTCATCATCTATTATATATCTAGAACTTACAGCACCCAAGAATTCTAAGTTTGGAGAAGAAGTTTCTCTGGTGTCAGGTGAATCCAGCCTCTCCCTGGGAATGAAATTAAACTACATAATCTATCAAACTATCTAGCATTATCTCTTCATGGTCCCATCAGCCTTTAACTATTCGTAATGACAGTGCCCAAACCCAAGCCCACTTGCCTCCTCGGGGGTCTGCAACAGATGTTACACAGGCTTTCACCATGCCACTTCTGGGCTGACACACAAGGCACCGAAGACTCCGGCCTCCCTTCCTCAGTAGACCCCATCCTCACCCAGCCCACCACCAACCGGGAGAGGTGATCTAATTTCGAAGTGTCTCCATTAACAGTGATTTAAGCTTAACTTGTATCATTCCATAACTAATGTTTTTCATTTTTCGCTTTATTTGTTGTGGGGTTTTTTTTTGCCATTACTGATTATTTTTCATGTCCCCCAGAATGACCCAACACATATCTATCCCTGGGGTATTTGTACCACTGCTTGGGAACTGATGTGCTATATCAGCGGTTCTCAACCTGTGGGTCGCGACCCCTTTGGGGGTTGAATGACCGTTTCACAGGGGTCATCTAAGATCATCGGAAAACACATATCAGATATTTACATTACGATTCATAACAGTAGCAAAATTACGGTTATGAAGTAGCAACAAAAACATGAGGAACTGTATATAGTTAAGGGTCGTGGCATTAGGAGGTTGAGAACCACTGGTCTAGATGAAAAATGGACAGGCTCACTGAGGGTAAAGATTAACCTTTTACTAAGGAAGCTATAGGCCTGGGATTGGGACAGAACTGCCCACCATGACTTGCTCAATTAAGAATCTGTGATCAGACCATCTTGTGAAGTTACTTTTGGTCACTGAGCTTCTCAGGCCCGCCAAGTAGCCCCTTGTGTCCCCAGGTTTGCTACATAGCCCCTTTATCATTCACAACATGGTATGTCATTTCCCATTGTTTAATTTTAGCCTATTTGTGTCTATGAATCTGAAGTATATCTCTTGTGGGCATTATATATACACCTAAATCCACACTAGATCTGCTAGCAGTATAGTAAATCTGTAAGTAACATGTTCTCTGAATTATTTGCTTTCCTGGGAATATCTTTATTTCAATTAAAGAATGGTTTTGCTGGATATAGAATTCATGGTTGAGAGGATGATGTTTTTCTCTGCTTTGACTACTAGCTTTCTGGTCTCCATTGTTGCTAATGAGAAATGAACTACTAATTTTATTGTTGTTCCAATATATATGATGAATCACTTTTCTCTTGCTGCTTTTGAGATTTTTTCCTTTTGTTTATCCTACTCACATTTCACTGAGCTTTTGGATCTATAAATGTGGGAAGTCTTCAGCTATTTTTCCTCTCCTTCTCTGGGACTCCCATTACACCTAAGTTGGAATGGCTGATTCCAAAGTCCACAAAGCTCTTGACAAAAGATTGACTTCTTGTCAATCTTTTCTCTGTTCTTTAGAGTGGATAATTTCTATTAGTCTATTTTCATATTCACTGATTTTTTTCTTCTGTCATCTCACTGCTGTTGAATCCACCTAGTCAGTTTTTCCATTTCAGTTATTGTACTTTTTTGTAACTTTTTAAACATTTTTTATTTTTTAAATTTATTAGGATGACATTGGTTAGTAAAAATTACATAGGTCCCAGGTGTACAATTCTACAATACATCGTCTATGTGTTGTATTATGTGTTCATCACCCAGAGCCAGTTCTTTTCCCCTTACCATATATTTGTGTTCCTGTCTCTTTCCCCCCACCCCCTCCCCTTTACTCTCAGGCAACTACTAAATTATTGACCACATCCATGAGTTTTGTTTCTTTGTTGCTTTCAATTTTATATTAACAATAAAATTAAATTTCTCCATCCCTTTCCTTTATTTCACCTACTCTCTCATCCCTCCTTCCATCATAAAGAAGTCCCTATAACATTCTTGTAGTACTGGTTTGGTGGTGATGTATTTCTTTAGCTTTTCCTTATCTGAGAAGCTCTTTATCTGTCCTTCAATTTTGAATGCTAGCCTTGCTGGATACATTATTCTTGGTTTTCATCACATGAAATATTTTCTGCCAATCCCTTCTGGCCTGTAAGGTTTCTGGTGAGAAATCAGCTGAGTCGAATGGGTGTCCCTTTATAAGTTACTACTTGCATTTCTCTTGCTGTTTTTAGAAATTTCTCTTTTTCTTTAACTTTTGCCATTTTAATTATTATGTGTCTAGGTATGTTCTTGTTTGGGATTCTCTGTGCATCCTGGACTTGTATGTCTATTTCCTTCACCAGGTTAGGAAATTTTTCAGTCATTACTTCTTCAAACAATTTCTTGATCCCTTGCTTTTTCTCTGTCCCTTCCGGGACACCTATAATTCTGATATTTTTATGTTTGTCATAGTCCCAGAGGAATCTCAATCCATCTTCATTTTTTTGGAAATAACTTTGTAATTGATCTGACTCGGTGTTTTCTGCTGGCTTTTTTCTGCAAATCACTGCTTTGCACCTCTATTTTATCACTTTAGTGACTTATTCCATTCTTCATTCCAGTTAATGTAGTTATTATCTCTCTCTGGTCCTTTATAATGGTTTGTAAGTCTTCTTTGATGCTTGCTATCTCTCTATTGAAATTATCATTCAGTTCCTTAAGCATTATTATAATCGTTGCTTTAAGCTCTGTTTCTGATGGGTCATGTCTTTAATTCTCTGGTTTCTCATTTTTGCAGTCTCTCTGGAGCCTCGCTGCTGCAGTTTCTTTGGTGTTCATGGCTAATACTTGGCACGTAGAAGTCTGTGAAGGAGGGGTGCCTGAAGCTTTGATTTCTTCCTGTAGCTCCAGGGGTCATACAGGGAGTTTGGTCATGATTGCACCTTTCTGTTCTCAGTTTGCCCTGTGCATGGATTCTGCCCTGTGCCTTGGGGTCAGCTGTCCTGTTTGCTGGTCTTTCAATTGTCCCAGTTGTGGGCTGCAAAACACGCACACAGACCCCTCTCTCCTTCTCCTTCCCTGCTGAAGCATTCACACTGCACCTCTTCACCACCCAGCCACTCTCCCTCCTCTGGGAACTTGAGTGAAGTCCAGCCACTGCATTTTAGGGACCGGTCTGCACCTCCTGGGGCCAAAGTGAGGTGGGTACAATATCTCACGCCCCACCTGCGGGCCCCCTGTCCTCTGTTTCGTGGACTAAGTGAGATCCAGAGCACTCTCCCACTGCCGTCTTCCTCCTTCCTCCCCCAGCAGTACAGTTCCAAGTGGGCACCTGCACAGCCACATCCCTGCTCCCCTTTATTTCTCCTTTGTTTAACCCTCTGCCTGCCTGCAGGTACCTTAAGGCATTGTGTGGGTTTCTTAGCTGTGATTGTGCCTTGTGTAGAAGGCCCTAGTTTGAGGCATAGTAGTTTTTGTTTTGTTTTTTTTTCATTTTAAATTCATTTTTATTGTTAGACTTATTGCATAGTAGTTTTATTAGTTGTAATCTCCAGAGGAGTTTTTCAGAGGTCCTTCTCACACCACCATTTTGTTGCTGTCCCCTCAGTTATTGTACTTTTAAACTCTAGAATGTCCACATGTTTTTTTATAGTTTTCATATTTAGAGTCCATTTTAAAAATTATTGTTAGCATTTCTAAAATTATTTGAAGATATTTATAATAGCTGTTGTAAAGTGTTTTCCCGCTAGAGCTAAAACCCACTCCCACTCAGTCTCTTCTAACTGCTATTCCCTGCATACACCTCTATATGGGTAACACTTTCCTGTTTCTAGCATGTCCAGAAATTTTTTTTTTTTAAAAATCTGGATGTTTTAGATAGTAAACAGGGGTGCCAAAAAAAGGTATACACATTTTAAGAAAGGAATTAAAAATGTATTAAGATTGTAATTCTCAATATATACTAATAACCAAAGATGAATACAAGTCACAATTGACTTATGCAATTACAAGAGATGCTCAAAGTGGTTACCATCAGATCCAGACACTTCTGATTGTGGTAAACTACTGCTTGAGCAACATTAACCAAAGTGTCCACTGGTATCACTGCTCATGCCATTTCAATTTCTTCTTGAAGCACCAACAGTGTAGCAGCTTTTCTACTGTACATCACATCCTTTAAGTTCCCCCATAGGTAGAAGTTAAAGGGTGTTAAGTGAGGAGAACATGGTGTAAACTCAATGTTCTTGAATTTCAAATACCACTTCAAAATAGTCTTGTGCTCCTCAAACAACAATCGTGTTTCTGTCATTTTTTTTTTTTACTGTCCTGCCTGTTGCATGGTGATGCTAGCATTTATTTGATTAATGCCATCTTTTGAGCAAACATCATACTACACATTGCTACCATAATTCAATTGAACTTCGAAAAGTAATACATAGATAATATCTCTTTTAAAAGTGTATCCATATTTTTGGCACCCCAGTATTATAGCAACTTCAAATTTTGTTGTATATTTTTTATGGTTTGTTTTTTTTTTAATAACACACTTGGACTTAAACTGCAGATTCTCTCTCCTTGATGTGCAGCCGCTGATGTTTCTATCTATTGTTTTATTTCTGTTTGTCAGTTTGCTGTGTGCTTAGCCTGGCTCTCTAGGTGTTGCCTCTGTGACTCCAGAGTTTGGTGGTCAGTCAGTGATTTGGGTAGAGCTTGTACTCAAACACCTTGAGCCAATTAGTCTCCCACCCTCTGCTAATTGATACATGTGTGGATTGGGGGAAGCACTCAAAGTTTTGGCCAGTGCTCAAGTCTCCCTTGTCTTTTGCTTTTTGCTGGGCTCCCCGGTCTCTTGGGTTTACTCCACCCAAGTGCAGTGTCCCTGGAAGTCAAAGACATGTAAGGAGCTTATGTCAGCCAATCCATGCCTCTCTTATTTCCAGGATTCTTTGTTAAATTTCTGGCTACTTCACCACTTACTCCAAACTAGAATCTCATCTTCAAGCTGGGAGAGCTGCCTGAAGCATTTTCCTTGTTTGTACTCAACTAAGCCCACTACTTACTGCTGGCAAAGCTGTGGGGCTTTGCCCTCCATATTGAATGGAGTCTGACTCCTCGCACAGAAGGGAAATCCTCTAGCAAAACAAAATTTTCCAGTGAAATAAAACACAAAAAAACATAATCTCAGGCTCAGATACTTTCACCAGTGAATTCTACCAAACACTCAAGGAAAGTTAATATAGCCACCTTCACTTAATGACCTACCTGTTTAACAACTGCTGGGACCTAAGACCAGTTCTTCAGCATGGGGAATCCCCTTTCTCAGTCTGTGTGAGTTTTGTGAATCCCCTTTCTCAGTCTTTGTCTCATCCTGCAGTCGCTTAGTATTCACTACATGAAGTGTTCACAAGACTACGTATTTCATTTGTAAGTGTGGTCACATGTGGCGCACGACACACCACAAGACATCTGCCTTTATGTTCCTCACTTATCAACCAATTCATTTAATGACATAGTGGTAAGAATGATACTCAGTCATTAAGTGAGGAGTGCCTCTACCAAGATTACACAAACTCTACCAGAGAAAAGAATGAGATGAAACACTGCAGAACTCATTTATCAGACCAGTCAACTTTAACACAAAAACCTGACAACAAATTATAATACAAGAATGGAAAATTAAAGGCCTACCTCTCTTATAAGCATAAAATGTAAAAATCCTGAACATAAGGTTAGTTTAATATTTGAAAAATCTATACTTTAAATAATAATCTAGATCTGACTCAAAAATGATGTGTAATGAGCAGGATAACCTTAGATATGAATAAATACTGTGATGTGTAAGGCCTAGAGTCCTTCATTACCTTTCACTTTGCAAAGAACTCTTTCTTGAACTCAATATAGTATTCAAAGTTCCAACCAGATCAATTGTTCAAGAAAATGAAATAAAAGGCATTCATATTGGAAAGAAAGAAGTTAAACTGTCTATTTATAGATGACATGACATTATATATAGAAAACCCTAAAGAATCCATCAAAAAACTGTTAGAACTAATTTTAAAATTTGGTAAATTTATAGGAAATGAAATCAATATACAAAAAGCAGTTGTATTTCAATACATTAACAACCAACTATCAGAAAGAGAAATTTAGAAAACAGTATCATATACAATTGCATAAAAAAGAATAAAATACCAAGAAATAAATTTAATCAAGGAGGTGAAATATCTGTACACTGAAAATTATAAAATACTGGTGAAAGAAATTGAAAACACAAATAAATAGAAAGATACTCCATGTTCATTGATTGAAAGAATTAATATTGTTAAAATGTCCCTAGTACCCAAAGAAATCTAAAATTCAGTGCAACCCCTATCAAAATTCCAATGGCATTTTTCACACAAATAAAACAGGCAACCCTAAAATTCGTATGGAACCACAGAAGATCACAAATAGCCAAAGCAATCTTGAGAAAGAAGAACAAAGCTGGAGGTAGCACACTTTCTGATTTCCTACTATAGTACAAAGCTATAGTAACCAAAACGGTATGGTACTGGCATAAAAACAGACAGATCAATGAAACAGGATAGAGAGCCAGTAATAAACCCACACAATTAACTGACAACAAAAGAGTCAAGAATATATAATGGAGAAAAAGATAGTCGATTTAATAAATGATGTTAGGGAGTTCCCTGGTGGTGTAGTGGCTTAAGGCTTCGCCGGTGGCGCTGTCAGTGCTGCGGCCTGGGTTCGATTCCCAGCCAGGGAGCTACCCACATACCAAAAAAACAAAACAAAACAATACAATAAATGATGTTAGGAAAAGTAGACAAACACAACAGTGAAACTGGAGCCCTATCTTACATTATAGACAAAAATCAATTCAAATGGATTAAAAATTTGAGTGCAAAACCTGAAACCATAAAATTCTTAGAAGCAAGCATAGCGGGTAAGCTCTTTGACAATGATATTGGTGATGAGTTTTTGGATTTGTCACCCAAAGGAATGGCAACAAAAGCAAAAATAAACTACATCAAAGTAAAAACTTCTGCACAGAAAAGAAAATCAATAATAAAATGAAAAGGCCACCTATGGAATGGGAGGGAATATTTGCAAATCGTATATTTGATAGGGGTTAATATCCAAATATATAAAAATGACTTATAACTCAATGGCAAAAAATCCCTACAAGCAATTATATTAAACAATAGGCAGAAAAACTGAACAGACTTTTTTTTCCAAAGGAGAAATACAAAAGGTCAAAAATACATGAAAATGTGCTCATTATCATAATCATCAGGGAAATGCAAAGAAAAAACACAGTATCATCTTACACATGTTAGAATGGCTGTCATCAAAAAGATAAGAAATAAGTATTGGTGAGGATGTGAAAAAAAGGGAACCCTTGTGGCACTGTTAGTGGAAATGTAAATTCATGTAGCCACTATGGAAAACAGTATGGAGGTTCCTCAAAAAATTAAGAATAGAGCCACCATTTGGTTCTGCAATCCCACTTCTGGGTATATCAGGGCTGTCTGGAAAGCATATGGCCATGTAATATGATAAATAGAGGCATTTATGGCTGGAATTTTCCCAAACAGTCCTCATACATCCAAAGGAAAACAGGATATCAAAAAGATATCTATGCTACATGTCATTGCAGCATTATTCATACTAACCAACATATAGAAACCACAGATGAATGGATAAAGAAAATGTGGTATATTATAGACAGTGGAATATTATTCAGCCATGAGAAAGAAGAAAATCCTGTCATCTGTGACAAAATAGATGGTGCTTGGGGACAATATGCTAAGTGAAATAAGTGAGACAGAGAAAGACAAATACTGTGTGGAATCACTTACTGTGGAATGTAAAGAAAAAGTAAACTTATAGAAACAGCATAGAAAAGTTGTCAGAAGCTGGAGTGTAGGAAATAGGGAAAGTTAAGTAACGTGGTACAGATTTTCAGCTATAAAGTGAGTAAGGTCTGAGGATCTAATGTAAAACGTGCCTCCTGTTGAGAATGCTGTAATGTATGATTGAAATTTGCTGAGAGTAGAACTTGAATGTTCTCAACACACACACACACACACACACACACACACACACACACACACAAAAGGTAAATATGTGAGGTGATGAAGGTGTTAATTATCTGGGGCAGGGGAAAAAGACATTCACAGCGTATACCTGTATCAAATCACCATAATGTACATTTTAAATATATTACAACTTTGTCCATTATACCTCAATAGAACAAAAATTTTTTAAAAAGTAAAACATCTTTCAAAGATGACCCTTTGGGGGCAAGATGGCAAACTTGGGCTGAAGGCTTCTTCCAACTCAACTGTAAAGATGTCAGAGTAGCAAGGATATTGACAGATTCCAGAACTTAACATAATTATTATAAGAAAACTCCTGGGGAGAGAAAATAGCTTATCAGCTTCCACATAGGAAGAAATGGCAGTTCTGAATATGTAAGAGGGCCAATACCATGAAAATGGATGTTCTGGGTGAGAACTGGGTTGTGTTTTCTCTTCTCCCTCGCATGGTCTTTTCAAAGTGGTCTCCTGAAAATCAATTTGCGTATATAATTCTATTAGGTAATGCCAGATCCCCTTGCACGAGCGGTACGATTTTGCATTGCCATTAGTAATGCATCCGTGTCTGCTAATTCACAGCAGTGCTAACTAAGTGTGTGGTCAAATTTTTGGATTTCTGACAAATTGATAGTTGAGATGAAATGGTAGCTGAGAAATGGTGTCTCAGAATTGTTTTAAACTGATTTGCTCTTACTGAGTGAGCGCAACTATCTTTTCATTTGTTTCGGGGACTTTTCTTGGTGCACTGGTGGTCAATTGGTGAATTTTGCCCATTGTCTTATCATGCTTTTGGTCTCATGTTATCAGTTTTTTCTTTTACGTGGTACGAGCTGCAATTCTTTTCTGTTTTTCATCTGTCTTTTGCCATGCTTATGGTGCTTTTGCAAATGTTTCTTTAATCCCTAAGTACTCAAACTTATCAACCTGTACTATCATATCTTCTGAGTCTGGGTAATAGTTAAGAAAAGATTTCCCTTTTCCCATTTCTACAAGAATTTACTCGTTTCTTATGGAGCTTGTATGGTTTCATATTTTGACATTTAGGTCTCAAATGCATTTTGCTAATCATGTTTTTCAGGACTTTTATATATCCTTACTGATTTTCTGTTTATTTGTATCAAATTATAATTGTGGATTTATCTATTTTTCTTTTCAGGTTTGTCAGTTTTTGTTTCACGTATTTTGAAGCTCTGAAATAGGTACAAATACATTTAAGATGGTTGAACTGGCCTTATCATTATTATGAAATGTCCTCTTTGTCCCTGGCAATACGTATACTTGTCCTGCTGTTTACTTTGTCTCATATTAATAGAGTTCTCCAGCTTCCTCGTGAATAATGCTTGCATGGCCTCTTTCCATGTTCAGAATACGTGGAATGAATTATTTGCACAGGTTCAAGAGAGAACACTGAGAACAGACCACAGAAAACTGAGGTTCATATTGAAGTGAATGAAAGCGGTCTAACTAGTCCCACGGAGAGCAATGTCCCTTTGCCTGGGAAAGGACAAGCGATCCAGACCACATGAATGGCAAGTTAAATTTTTCCTGTGCTACTTGCTTTTGTATGTTTTGTATGAAATACAGGAGCATGCATTCCATCCCTTTCACAAATATTTTTGAGTACCCACTAACAGGCTCAGTGCTACATGTAGAGGTCAGTTTGAGACTGAGCCCCTGTAAAGGCCGGGAATCAGAGAATTAAAGCTATGCACATTCAATAGTATTGCTTATGGCATTTGTATTTCTCCATGAATGAAATCAATGCCTTTTTGGAAGCAAAGTGAATCACTAAAGTGAAGGGTAAGAGTGAGTCTATTTAGTGAGTAAAAGTGGATTATTGGCGAAAAACCTACCATAAAAATACTAAACATGACAGTTTATACTTACAATGGGAAAAGTCACCTCAGATTTTGGGCTTCTATTAAGATGGCCCAGATTCTCACATGAGAAAAGAAATGTAGATTTATATAGGTATTTAAATATTTTCAAAGGCCCCTTCTAATTCTAATATTATAGAAGTTTAATGTTAAAACTAAAGCTTTGGTATTTTCCTTTATTAAAAAGCTACCTTTCAAAAAAATATAAATAAAAAATAAAAAGCTACCTTTCACAGATACTTTGTCAGGTTCATCACCATACAGGTTTAATTTCAGAGGCAGATTTATCATAAAATTAATAGAACTTAAACTTGAGATCCTCGCTTGCACTGGCTTCTTCTAATTAAGTCCTCATTTTTGTACCCGATTTTGACTTGTAATCCTATATCCTTTTTCTTAAAGCGAGTCCCAAGAATTGTATAAGCTTCAAGTCACAAGACCTAGAAATGGTAGAATCTTAGAATTATTAAAGTATTCTTATTCAACTTATTTAATTCTAAGAATTAGTGTTTTATCCTTCAAAATTCTTTTAGATTTTGCTCTTCCTCAATTTCTATGGGTACTACTTGTTTGGTTCAGGACTTCCTCACTTGAAAACTGCATCATGATGATAGTCTGACAGCTAGTTTTCCTGAATGCAGTATCTTTCCATACGACGCCACCCTATTTAAAGCTGCCAGATTAATAATAGTAATAATGATGATGATGATGATGATGATAAAACACTGCTTATTTTGTAAAATTACCATTCAAGCTCAAAATATTTTGGTGACTTTCCACCATCACTGATCTTTTAAAATTGGGGTGCTTAAATGCTCAGGTAAAAGTGGCAATGAATCAGAGGGTACCTGAAGGCACAAGAGAAATGGGGCACATTATTTTTAGAGTATCGTTTTTACTTGATAGCAAGTGATTTAAAAGATTACTTTTCCCTTTTTCTTCTCCTTACTTACATCAAACAGATATAAAGTTGGATGAAAAAAATTGGGGGGGATCTCAACACAGAGGATTTGATTCATCATTATTCTTGGCTCATGACACACTCTCATCAGTGGTGTATTTAAAGACCTCAACATTAATTCATTTCAAATAATACAGCCCCGCTGAAATCAACATGAAAACTAGGACTTAAATTTACATTTACATTCACCTCTTTGATCCTCCATTGCATCACCCACCCTCTTCCCATTTAAGGTAACACCAGCAAAATCATCATTCCCTTGTTTTTCTTTTTAATATCACAGGTATTAATAAATACAGGGTCTGGCACAAATAATGCCCCCTTTTTATGAGCTGGTAATCTATACCCAATCTTTTATTACAACATCATAAGCATGTACGGTTATGATTTTGTAATAAAATCATAACTCGAGTCTGGGTGTGACTTATGTAATAAAATCATAACCGTACATGCTTATGATGTTCTAATAAAAGATTGGGTATAGATTACCAGCTCATAAAAAGGGGTGTTATTTGTGCTGGACCCTATACATTCCTAAAGTGTTGGGGGTGGGAAGATTTTTATAAAATTATTAACTTTATAAAGTCTACCATATGATGTATGTAATTCTTAAGGACTTATTTCTCACTCAATATTATACTGCTAGGATTAATTCATATTGTGGCATATAACTGTAATAACTTAATTTGGAGTGCTGTAGAAATATATCCTAATTTACTTATATATTCTTCTACATGTAGATGGGCATTTGGATTGTTTTCAGATTATGACATTAAAGAGCGTGCTCACATGAACACTCTTATACACGTGTCCTGCTCCCTGTTCAAAAGTTTCTTTGGTATGTAAATGTTTTTACAGGGTAATAACAAACTTTTCCAAGGGGCTGTAGCAAGTTACACTCCCACTAGGAATGATTAAGAGATTCTGCTGATTCATAGCCTCTAGATATGGTCCAATTAAAAAAATTAAATTAGGGCAACATATATGTAACACTAAGTTTATCATTTTAACCATGTCTGAGGGTTCAGTGGTATTAAACATATTTACATTGTTGTGCAACAATCACCCACCACCATCCATCTCCAGAACTTTTTCATCTTCCCAAATGGAAACTTCATACCCATTACACAATAACTCTCCTTTCTCCCCTCCCCTAGTCCCTAGCAACCACCATCTACTTTCTGTCTCTATGGATTGGACTACTCTAGGTAACTCATATAGTTGAATCATACAGTATTTGTTCTTCTGTGGTTGGCTTATTTCATGTCTTCAAGGCTCATCCATGTTGTAGCACGTCAGAATTTACTTCTTTTTTAAAGGTTGAATAATATTCATATGTATTGGGGTGCCAAAAAATGTATACACATTACAAGAGATGTTACCTATGTATTACTTTTCAAAGTTGAATTGAATTACTGTAGCAATGTGTATTATGATGTTCACTCAAAATGTGACATTTAATCAAATGAATGCTAGTGTCACCACACAACAGGCAGGACAAAGAAAATGGCAGAAGCACGGTTGTTGTCATTTGTGGAGTGCAAGACCATTTGCTAGGACAATGGATAGGATGAAAAGGTGTGCTTGAATTTCCCCCATGTTCTCCTGACTTTAATACCCGCTGACTTCTACCTATCAGGGACCTTAAAGGATGATGTGTATAATAGAAAACTGCTACACGGGAGGTACTTTGGGAAGAAATTGAAAAAGCATGTGCAGTGATACAAGTAGACACTTTGGCCAACATTGCTCAAGCAATAGTTTGCTATTGTCTGGATGCTGATGGTCACCACTTTGAGTACCTCCTGTAATTGTGTAACTCAATGTGACTTGTATACATCTTTGGTTATTGGTATATATTATTACAATTTTCTACAGTTTTTTCCTTTCTTAAAAATGTGTGTACATATTTTTTGGCACCACCTCCGCGCGCACACACACACACACACACACACACACACACACGGCTGTCTGGAAAGCATTCAGCCATGTAATATGACAAAGAGGCATTTATTAGCTGGATTTTTTTCTGGACAGCCCTCCTATGTTTTTGTTTATCCATTCATCCATCAAAGGACAGACACTGGGTTGCTTCCACTTTTGGGCTATTGTGAATAAGGCTGCTGTACATGGGTGGACAAATATCTGTTCAGTTCCATGCTTTAAATTCTTTTGGATACACACCCAGAAGTGGAATTGCTGGGTCATGCTGCAATTCCATGTTTAATTTTTTGAGGAATCACCATACTGTTTTCTACAGTGTTGGCACCATTTTACATTCCTCCAAGCAATGCACAAGTGTTCTAATTTCTCCACATCTTCAACAACACATTTTGTTGTTTTTATACACACCATCCCACTGGGTATGAGTGCTATCTAACAGTTTGATTTGCATTTCCTAATGATTAGCTGTGTTGAATACCCACTCATGTGTTTATTGGCTATTTCTGTATCTTTGGAGAAATATCTATCTAAATCCTTTGCCTTTTTTTTTATTGGTCATATTAGTCTTTCTATTTCTGTATCAATATTAGATTCAAGAATAAAAAAACACATAGTGATTTGAACAGGGAAGGTTTACTATAAAGAATTATTAATATTAACTTTTTTGTTAAGATTCTTATTAAAAAATATAGCTAACATACATTATTTTGGTTTCAGGTATACATCACATCTGTTCAACATTTATATAATGAAAGAAGTGACCATCATTAAGTCCAGTAACCATCTGATACCATACCACGTTGTTACAGTATTATTGACTATATTCCCTATGCTGTACATTACATCCCCATGACTTATTTCTTTGATACCTGGAAATTTAGACCACTTATTGCTCTTCGCCTTCCTGCCACCTTTTAACTTTTTAATTACAGTTGACATTCAATATTATTTTATATTACTTTCAGGTATACAGCATAGTGGTTAAACATTTGTATAATTTAAAAAGCGATCCCCCCATCTAGTCTAGTACTCATATGGCACTATATGTAATTATTAGCATATTATTGACTCTATTCCTTACACTTTACTGTACATCCCCATGACCATTTTGTAATTACCAATTTGTAATTCTTAATCCCTTCATTTTTTTCACCCTGTCCCCCAACTCCCCCATCTATCACCACCAATCTAGTACCTATCTGACACCATAGTTATTAAGATATTACTGACAATATTCCTTATGCTCTAATACCCTATATCACCACAAGTACTTTGTAATAACCAACTTATACCTCTTAATCAATCCCTTTTCCCTTTTCACTCACTTCTCCAAACCCCCTCCCATCTGTCAACCATCAAAATGTTCTCTGTATCTCTAAGTCCCTTTCTGTTCCACTTGTTTATTTTTATTTTGTTCTTTAGATTCCACATACGATGGTTGTCCAGAAAGTATCCAGCCATGTAACCATTTCCATCATATTGACAATGGCTGGATTTTTCCCAGCCAACTCTCATGTAAGTGAAGTTGCATTCCATCTGTCTTTCTCTGACACTCCACTCAATGGAATGTATTTCTTTGTTTCCTCATTTGGGTTGACTGTCTGTGTTTGTTTCTATGTATTAAGTAGATCTGCTACATCTCCCAGTCTTGCTTGGTGGCCTTATGTACTAGGTATCCTGTAGGGCCCAGTGCCACACTCTCCCTGGTCACCTGAGCTGGGTGTTCCAGCAGTGTCCCTTGTGTAGGTTGTGTTGCAGTAGAGACTTAATTATTGTTGAGATGTCAGTGGAAGGAATTGACCCTCAGGCTGAATGGCTGTGGGGTTTGGCCACATCCACAGCTTATGAGTTGTTGTGTAGTGCGGCTGACCCCACTGAGCAGGATTCACCCCAGAGGGCTCTGGTGCCTGTTGAGATTGCCCTTGTATGTGCCACTTGTAGGCCTAACTGGGCAGTGCTCTGGTGTGGTCTGAAGCCAAACTTCAATTATGTTTGTTTGGGGGCCTCTAGAGATGGGCTCTGGTGCAGGCCCAGGTCAGCCACTGCCTGTAACTGGCCAGGAACTACCTGGTAGGAGCTACAAAGCAATACACATTGGTCACTGCCTGTGTTGTACCTGGAGGCGCGTGTTCACGCTGTGAACCGAGGACGGCTGCCACCAGTACTTGGTCTGAGGTAGTTCCACAAAAAGTCAGGACACTCTGAGGCCTGCTGCCACCTGCTGGCTCCCATAAGGTTCAGCTGTTGAAAAGGCCTCGTGCATAAGGAGCTGAGTGTGGTGGGGGTCTCAGTGAGTCACCACAGTGTAGCAAGTGGAGTTGTCAGACCAATTTAGATTCAGATTTGGCCACAGGTGTCGGGGAGGGACTCAACACAGAAAAGATGGTGCCCACATGCTGGCCCCATATAAGGAGGACCCCACACAGGGAAAATGGGGATTGTCCCTCCAGTCCTTGCCCCAAAGTTACACAACTCAGTTTCTCCCCATATATCTCTGATGTCCTCTGAATCACTGTCCCTCTGCTTGAGCCCAGGGTGATTGCCTGCATGGGCCCCTCAGGAGGACGTGTGGGTTTCCATCCCACCTGGACAGTTGAAATCTTCACTGCTTTTCACAGCCAGATGTGGGGGCTCCTCTTGCAACAACAGTACTATGGGCTGGCGAGTCAAGTGTGAGGCTGGGGTCCCTCACTCCTCTGTGGCTAAAATACCTCTCCCAGTTTTCAACTGCCACACATGGGTGTGGGTCCATTCTGTTTCGAGTCTCTGCCCCTCCTACTAGTCTCAACGTGGTTTCTTCTTCTATCCTTAGTTACGAAACTTCTGTTCAGCTCGACTTCACATGGTTCTCCAGGTTGAATGTTCTATAATTTAGTTGTAATTTTTATGTGTTCGTGGGATGGTGCAAGCACAGCATTTACTCTGCCATTTTGGAACTCCAACTGCCTATTTTTGAATTAGGTTGTTGTTGAGTTGTAGTTCTTTATATATTCTGGATTCTCATCCCTTATCAGATGTGTGATTTCAAGTATTTCCTCTAATTCCATGAGTTGCCATTTCACTCTGTTCACTGAGCCCCTTCATGCACAAGTTTTCAATTTTGATGAGGTCCAATTTTCTTTTTGTTATTGCCTGTGCTTTTGGTCTCGTATTTGTGAAATCCAGTATCATTAAGCTTTCTCCTATGTTTCCTTCCGAGTTCTCTAGTTTTAGCTCTTATATTTAAGTCTTTGGTCCATTTTGAGTTAAATTTTTGTCTATGGTATAAGAGTCCAACTTCATTCCTTTGCATGTGGACATCCAGTTTCCCTAACATTACTTATTGAAAAGGCTATCCTTTCCACATTAAATGGCTTTGGCGCCCTTGTTGAAAAACATATGACCATATATGCAAGGACTTATTTATGGGCTCTTTACTCTATTCTGTATGTCTGTACATCCACCTTTATGCTAGTACCACACTGTTTTGCTTACTGAGGCTTTGTAGTAAGTTTTGAAATTGAAAGTATGAGACCTACAATTTGTTCTTCCTTTTCAAGATTGTTTTGGCTATTGAGCATCCTTTGATATTCCATATGAATTTTAGGGTTCTTCTACTTATGCAAAACATGTTGGTATTTTGACAGGGATTGCACTAAAACCTGTAGACTGCTTAGGGTAGTGCTGATCTCTTAACAATGTTGTCTTTCAATTCACAAACATGGGCTGTCTTTCCATTTACTTGTGTAATTTCTTTCATCGATGTTTCTTAATTTTCAGAGTACAAATCTTTCACCTCTTCGGTTAAGTTTTTTATAACTATTTTATTTTTGATGACGTTGTAAATGGAATTGTTTTCTTAATATCCTTTTTGGATTGTTCATTGTTATGGAAACAACTCATTTTTGTATTGATTTTGTATTCTGGAACTCTGCTGAATTTGTTTACTGAGTTCTGTGTGTGTGTTGTGTGGAATTTTTAGTTTTCTACATACAAGATCATGTCACCTGCAAACAAAGATTAATTTTAAATGTTCCAATTTGATCACCCAATGTTTTGCCAACTGAATGGAGTGATCCTGGATTAATGCCATGATCATTAATAAGGTTGACTATCTTCTACCAGTCCCTTAATGCAAAATTTACATGTACTATTAGGATAAATATAAAGTCCCAATCTTTGGGCTGTCTCTAGATCTTGGGCTCTCATTCCTTCCCTTCTTCTCCTATGGAGTAGTAGAGTAGAAAAATTTTGAAAACTGGCTATAGCATCAAGCTTAATACTTTTTATCAGTATCTCAAATGCATAACATACATCATTCTTAACATTATTGGTTTATAAACTCCTTTGAGAATTTGATGAAATCTATGAATCCTCAATTTAGAAAAAAAATGGAGATTTATGGATCTCCTGAAGTCCAACCATGGACCTTTTACATAAATAATCTAGGTTCACCTTACCTAGTCAATCCTATTTCTACTGAACACGTAGCCTCTTCAGACATACTGGATGTTTCAACTACACACCAGCTCCAGTATTTTACCTTTCTCATTCCCAATTCAATATTTTTTTTGCAGGGGGAGTAGTTTCCTGGCTGAGAATCAAACCCAAGCCGCAGCATTAAGAGCGTCGAAGCCTAGCCACTACACCACCAGGGAACTCCCCCAATTCAATACTTTTGATCACAGTTTCTCTGACATCCTAATTAAATGTTATCTCTTCTTCAAGGTCAAACTAAAATTCCTAATTCTTACAAGATATTTGTCCTCTTTCCCAACAGTATCATTCAGTTGTTCATTCATTTATTCAATATACATATACTGAGCAGCTTTTCCATGCCAGGTCATATTCCAAAATCTGGGTATGCAACAATAAAGACAGTCTCTGCTCTCAAAAGCAGTGCTAAATTACCCAAAGGGCTGATTAAACATGTACCTGGGGCATACAAACACACACAAACATACACACAGACTCACAGAGAAAAAAATTATTTGTAAAAATAAAATATCTCAAAAAATAATAAACTCCTATTTTATTTTAGTATTAGTTTTATTTTTAATTACATTTTAGGAAGGGGTCTCATAATATTTTCAGTGCTTAGGGTTTCTGAAGGTCTTTATTTAGTTCTATTAACCCAGTGGGGGAAAAAATCACCTTCCCCTGAAAACAGATTCATCTTTGTTTTTTCCTGATGTGAATCTAATTGGGTGTTCAAGGTAAAAATCTGGGAGGGGCCCTCAACTCCTTCCTCTTCTAAATTCTCCATATCCAATAGTCTTTGTATTTGAGAAATCTCACCACCACTATCAGCTATGTGAAAAGAATGGCCTGGAGGATAAGAGTTGGGTGTATAATTGGAGACCAAAAAAGTAGAAATGTGTAATACAAAGGAAGACAATAGTGACCTGAACTAAAGTTTAGTAAAGGGGATCAAAAGATGTGGAAAAAATAAATATTGAAGGAGGGAGAATTTATTAAACTTGGTGATTAGGTGTGTAGGATAAAGAAGAGGGAGCTTTAAGGATAGTTCCACATTTCTGTCTTGAAAAAACAGGTAGATAGTAACGTTAACAAGAAAATAAGTGAAGAAAAGAAGATTGGAATTTGGGTAAAAGAATTAGGTAAGTTCATTTTGGGAATGGAAAATGTCCAGTTGCCAGTTAGGTATTAGGTCTGAAAATCAGGAAAGAAACTTGGGCTACAGATACTATTAAATGAATCATCGGTGTACAAATGGTAACTGTAGCTATTGAAGAGAACAAGATCACACGCAAATGAATAGAACGAGAAAAAAATTAGTTCACAAATTATGTGCTAGGTCAGTGGTGTCCAACCTTTTGGCTTTCCTGGGCCACACTGGAAGAACTGACTTGGGCCACACATAAAACACACTAACACTAATAATATCTGAAGAGCTAAAAAATGGTTGCAAAATAATCTCACAATGTTTTAGGAATTTATGTTGGACTGAATTCAAAGCCATCATAGGCCAGAGGTTGGACATGGCTATGCTAGGTGATTTAATAGAATAAATAATAGTTAACACTGTGCTTTTCTGTGAGCCAATTACTGTTCTAAACATTTTACTCACATAATCTTTAAAAATAAATAACTCTTTGGACTTGGGTACTATTATTATTATTATTATTATGCCACTTTGCATGCAAGGAAACCAAGGCACAGTTTGGTAAAATAATTTGCCTAAAATTGCACACCTAGTTGAGTGATGACACCAAGATTTGAAGAGCGGTGGTCTGACTCCAGAACTTTGCTCTCAATCTTAGATACACCTCATTCTGGAAAGTAGGTATTTTTATCTCTGCTTTACAGATTGTTTAATAAATAAGGCTCAGAGAAATTAAATCACTTGCTCAAGTAATATAGCTTGCATGTAGTGGGGTTAAGAGTCAAACTTAAAGCCTGTCATATCCTTTCATACCTCAGTTACAAGCAGGGATTTAATTTCTCTCATAATCATTTACAATGCCTAGCCTAGTACTAAATATCTGTTTAAAGAACAGTATTGTTATTACTAATACTAATAATGTAAGAATACTGAAGGTTTAGGTCCCATTTCCCTTTCAGAGGAAGTTACTTGAGGATGTACTACAACATAAAGAAAGTATAAACTAGGAAGGAAGATGTGGATCCAGGGAATAGTGAATTCTACCCTAGAGAACAGTAAAAGCAAGTCCCAGGACAAAAGCTTTGTAGTAGTCATAAAAACTAGAGTGGGGCAGTGAACTTTGGGAGGGTGGCCTTCGTGGGCAAAACTTTGAAATCTAAAAATTAGTACAACTGAGAGCTTGGAAAACCTAAAAACATGATAAAGGAATGTGGCAGAATGTAGAAAAGATTTTATATGGACTTGCTCTAGCACTGTTTTTCAATGTGTGGCATAGGGTTATGATGTTGTAGCCCTAGAGAAGAAAATGTTATCCTAGCAGTCCCAGGTACTGTAGTAAACATTCATATAGTAATAAATGAATGTTTTCCTTCACATTTTAACACCTGTCAATGATATGCATCTTCAGTTAATTGTGTGTCATGGCTTACTTAGTTGTATCTTTCTTAGTAGGACATAAAATAATGATGTTTCTTAGTAGGATATAAAATAATGGTGAATCTTACAATTAAGCATGTTGGATTTGATGAACTATGTGTGCCACGAATAGCTTTAAATGCCTTATAATATACTCTTTTATCATTCAATCCTCACAAGTTTTATGCAGCTGATGTTATAAACATTTTACAGATAAGGAAACTGAAGCTCAAGGACTAAACGTTACACTCGTGGACTACTGTCATTTAAGTGGTGCAGCCTGACTTCAAAGGTCACACTCTAATTGCACCTCAATATTTACACCATAGGTCATACAAAGGTGAATAAAAACCTACCCTATCTGAATTTCAAATCAAGGTGTAACTCAAAAGGGAAGCCTTCCTAACTCTTCCAGGAAGAACCAATCTTGCCCTCAACTATACTCCCATAACATTTTACAAATACCTCTATTATACTTTATTATAATGTGTAACTTAATGGTATCTTAATCACCCTCTCTGTCCCTACAGTGCCTACCACTGTTTCTGCCACATAATAGGAGTTCGATGTCTGCTAAAAGGAGACAGGGTCTTTCTTTGCCATTAAGTCTAAAAGAAGACAGGAAATGCACATATAACTAAATAAGACCAAAAGTAGTGTCACCCTATAACTATAAATAAAGTGCATTGGAGTTTAAGAAAAAGCGTCAATGACAACAAATACTTCTATGAGGAGACAGTTCAGTTAGCTTCCAGATTCTCATACACAGACACAGAATATATACACACACACACTCAGCCTGAACAAGCTGAAAACTGCTACTAAAACTGCTACTAAAACAGGCTGAAACCAACCTACTAAGACATTTTCTTTAACCTATTCAGCATTTCTTAATTTTAATGAATTACCAGCACTTACAAATTAAACTTTCACATAAGATCAGGGTTTTGGATTTTCCTGGAAAATGGGAAGATATTGGAAACTAGGTGCTCATTCTCCCAGGGAAACTGGTTGGATGTATTAATTGCTCCTTTCAGATAGATAGTACTCCCTTATTCAGCGTAGTACTGTCCAGCATTTTCTTATGCCTAGCCTGTAAAAGATAACTTATATCTGACCAGTGTAGACATATGGGTTGATGACCATTTCTCCAGACACAGGACTCACTTCTCCATTTATTTTCAAGCCTCCATGTCTCTGATTTTCACACGGCTTTAAAAGGCCTTCGCTTTCTCCAGAAGCAGTCTTCTTCCTCCAAGCCACTGCTTCAATCCCTCTCGCTAGTTTTCTCTGACCACGCCCTTAACTGGGTCACCGTAGCATCCTGCGCCTACCTCGATGAAAACCCTAATTACGCCGTGTGTACAAGTCTCGTTCTTTCGCTAGGGCAAGAGCTCCTGGAAGCCAGCTGCGCAAGACTTCCGCGTCCCCAGCTCCAAATTTGCGGTCTTGAACCTCAACACTGGCGTTCAGTGCGTGTCGTACGTGTTGGCGGAAGTCAGTCTTACTACTTTGGAGCAAACCTAGGCTCAACTACGTAATCGGCCTTAGAGGTGGGGCCGAGGCAGATGACTCCAAACAATTAGCTCCTGGCAGCGAGACCGCACCCCTCTACTCCGCAGGGCAAGCACCAGCCGAGGTCCCCCGCCGCAACACCTTCTCAGCGGCTCAAATTCCAGTCCTCGCGAGAGCCACCGGGAGCACCAGTCCTGCCCAGACTCTGCAGCTTGGTCTTTACTAGATACGCGCTACCACGCCCCTCGCCGGAAGGAGTTCTTCCGGCAACCTGCCCCGGAAGTGGAAGTGCGGCTTCCAGTCTGTCCGAGTTAAGGCTTTCGTTGGTGGTCCTGAAATCTCGGAACGTCGATTTCACTGCATTTTTCCTGGCTCTCGAGCGCTTCCCCACTGGCGGGTGGGGAGTGCAGAAACGGAAGTGCAAGATGAGCACCATGTTCGCGGACACGCTGCTCATTGTTTTTATCTCCGTGTGCACTGCTCTTCTCGCCGAGGGTGAGAGCGGCTGCCTCCCTGACGCTTTAGCAGACCCCCCAGGGGAGGGATGCTAGGCCCGGGGGCCCTCGCGCCACTAGGAGAGAGGTCACCAGCCTTGCTTGCTTGGACTCATCTACTCCCGGGAATCTCAGGCCAACTCGTGGACAGGAGCGGACTGGATTGCCCAAGTTTTTCTTTTGTTTAGGGTACACCTACTTGACTTGCATATTTGTGGAGATACCTTTAGAGATACCTTTATATAACGTCACAGTTGCTTTGGTTACTTGTCTTAACATTTAAGAAAACGTTAACTGGGAGAGGAATGGGGGAAGCTAAATATAAGGTGATGGAAAGAGAAGTCAGTCACATTAGGTGGTGAACTTATTATACATCAAGTTGACAATGCACTGTAGAATTGTATGCCTGAAACCTATGTAATCCTTGCTAACAGATGTCACCCCAATAAGTCTAACAATAAAAATGAATTAAAAAAATAATAATTTAAAAAAAAAAACGTTAACTGCTGGTATATGTAAAGCAAAAAGTCGACAGTAACCACTGGTAATAGTTTGTTGTGACTATTGCACACATTTCTTTATGACCATGTTGCTTTTCATGTTTCAGGTATAACCTGGGTCCTGGTTTACAGAACAGACAAATACAAGAGGCTGAAGGCAGAAGTGGAGAAACAGAGTAAAAAATGTGAGTATGGCAACATCCTTTAGAAATACTTTTCACAGGTCAGATTCATTGAGTGCATGTTCAGAGTAAACATTTTACGAGCACAAAAACTTTATAGGAATACAAAGATGAATCCAATTTGAAGTGTATTTAAAAATGTAAGACTTTCATGCAAGATGTACAATACAAACTGAGCAGAGTAAGGGACCTGAGAAGTATGGTTGTGTGCTGTGGTGGTTCTGAAGAACTGGTACTATTCAGTTGTGAGGGGCCATGGAAGCCTTTGTGATGCAGATAGCCTGGCAGTCCTCCATGAATAGTTAGAATTTGGTTAGAGAGTGAGATGGAGGAAGGATCTCCATGCAATGGAAGTAGTGTATGGTGCAAAAATAGGGACATTTTAACAAGTAAGGTATGTTTGGAGAACAGTAGGTCATTGTGATTGATATCAAGGTAAGTAGTATCTTCAGGAATAAGTCAAATTTCATTTGAGTGAGGAGGTTGAAGGAGTGTTTGACAAAAAGGTTTAGAATAAGTATAGAGTTGTCTTTGAAATAAAACAGGAATTCCACAAGATAGAGCTGAGGGGGCTGCTAGAGTTATAATGTGAATGATTCCCTCTTGGCTTGATTTGGATTTCAGGGTTCTTTTCTGTCTTACAAGGAGCAAGTTTAACCTTTGCATCTTAAAATTCCTGTAACTTTATATATTCTATGACTTTTCTTTATGTCTTTATAACAGTTTGAAGTTTCCTTCCTTACAGTGTCTCCTTTGATCCACATAGCAACCATTTGTGGTCAGTTGTATAAATATTATCCTCTGTTTATAGAAAAGGAGATTGAGGCTTATAAAGGTTAAATGACATACTAATGTCACAGAGCAAACAAAGAATTACAAGTCAAACTCGGGCTTTTTAAGTTACAGTTTATTGTTCCTTTGCTTACTTATTGTTGATAATGCAATCCAACACAGTTAAAACCAGGGTCATTCTTTTTACTTTCACAAATGTGGTCCTCTTTCAGGAGTGCTCTGTTTGGGAAATGGTACCTCCATGCTTCCAATAAAGCAAGCCAGAAACCTTGATAAGCGTTCTTTGTTTGGCTTCCAGAACACCACACTCTTTGTTTTGCTTTCATTTTTGCTGGTCATTCTTTTGCAGTTTTCTTGTTGGTTCATCTTCTTGACCTCCTGTTGTTGGAGGTGACCCCCAATTTTTTTCTCTACACTCCCTTCATTAGCTCATTTTATGTTCTCTGCCGATGACCCCCAAATTTATCCCTAGCCCTGCCTCCTTAATGTAACACTCATATATCCCAGTATCAATTTGTCAGTCCCACTGGAAGGTCTAATATACATCTCAAACGTGACATATCCAAACTAAACAATTGTTCCTTACTTCCAAGCTTGCTTCATTTGTAGCTTTCATGGTTGTGCTCAGTGACAATTCTTTCCTTCCAGTTGCTTAGGCCATCATCCTTGTGTACTTGTCTTTGACTCCTCTCTCTAAACCTGTGTGCTGTACTGTTGGGCTGCCTTCAAATATATCTAAAACCTGACCACTTTTCATCACCTCTACTAATAACTACTGTATTTAAGCCACTATCATCTTTTACTGATTATTGCAGTAGCCTCCAGCAAGTGTTTCTGTCTCCTTATAGTCTGTTCCTCAGATAACAGGCAGAATAATCCTTTTAAAAGCCTGTCAGATTGTGTCCCTCCTCTGCTCATAACCCTCTGATTGGTGTCCCATTTTCACTCTGAGGAAATGCCAAAATCCTTACAGTGGCCTACAGAGCTTTCTCTGTTATTCACTCTGTTCCACCCACACTGACCTGCATGCTGTTCCTCACTACAGGTTAGCCACACTTCTGTGCTGGGACCTTTCTAATGGCTGTTCCCTCTGCCTAGAATGTTCTTTATGATACCAGTTTAGCTAACCCTCATATCTTCCTCAAATCTTTGTTCAGAGCTTAACTCAGTGAGTTAACTTGACCACCCTACTTAAAACTGCACCCTGCCCACCCTTTACTACTGCTCCTGATCGCTTTCCCTTACCCTGCTCCATTTTTTCTCTCATGGCTTTTATCACCTTCAAATATGCTGTGTGATTGATTGATTTACTATTTATCTCCATCTACTAGAATGCAATATTCGTTGGGGCAGGGTTCTCTTTTGTTACAGTTGTTCACAGATGCAGCCCATGCACCTACAACTAGCACATGGTAAATGTTTAATAAATATTTGTTTATTTGAATACTTCTTTCTCTCACTCTGAATGTGCACTCCACTATCAAGCCCTGTTACTATTGTCCTCCTAGTGAGTTTTTAGTCTTTGCTCATCTCTCCATTTCATAAACTCACCACCATGTAATTTAAACTTCTGTCATGTTTCATTTTATCCACTGCACTAGGTTCCTCATTGGTCTGCCTGCAGCCACCCAAATTTATTCTCTACAGTACATCTAGGGTACATTTTCAAAACACAAATCTGATTCTGTTACTTGCTCTTCTTTAAACATTTTATTTCTTCCCATTGCTTTTAGGATAAAGGTGTGACCTACACGGTTGGCATGACCTGGTGCCTGCCTCCCTCCCTTCCCCCTGACTGTATCTTCTGTCGTGTTTTCCATTGCTCTCTGTACTCTAGACACTCAGGCCTTTTTCCATCCTCTGGACTAGTCTTGCCTTTTCCTACTATGAGGCCAGGTCTTTCTATCTGCTGTTTCCTCTACCTGGAATAATTTTCCCAATTCATTTTGTCTAGTTAACTCCTACTTAGTCTTTAGGTCTCAGAGCCTTCTTTAGTCTACCAAGACAGGATCAGACTTTCCTATCATGGGCTATAATTTATCTGTGTACTTCTCCTTAGAGAACTTGTCATAATTACAATTTTATCCAATGTATGATAATGATTATTAAAAATAAAGTCTTCTCTCCAACTGAACTGTAATTTCTATGGGGGCAAAGGCCATTGTATCTCTAGTATTTAAGATAGTGCCTGGATAGAGTAGATGCGTGATAAAAGTGTATTAAATAGATTAAAGAATAAATTATCTCTGTGGTATAACACCATATGTATTCTTCATGGGAAATTGTTCTGCCATGATTATAAACTAGTTAGCCAACCTGCAGTGGCATCCAAATACAAATTTCTTCATGTCACATATATCATTGAGTAGTCTTATGAAACATAAAGCACATTTAGCTTCAATTTGTTTAGATGAGTATTCGCTTACCTTAAATATTTATGTAAATAGATTATGGGCTTCTCTATAGATTTGGGCTTCTTTAGTGTCCACACTAATTGCTTTGTCTCTAATTATCTGTGTTATAGAAATAAATGGTCTTTACTTTACACCAAAATTCGAAGCATACACTTGCCTGGCAGATATGCTTGCTTTGAAAATAAGTATGAAGTATGCTGATGATTGGAATGACCCATGGCATTTCTTATAGTCTCAGGTCCTCTACTTTAGATAATATCAAAACCCAGTAAGCATGTATTGTTTTCATTTCAATGATCACCTGACATATTTGATTGTTTCCTCTATGTAGAGTTTACCATGATAACTGCAATACAAAATCAGTGGGTGTAGATTCTGTCTTCTAGATAATTTATAATCAAAGGGACAAGCATTATATTTAGCATAGGAAACAATAAGAAGAAATAAGGTAAATTCCCTTTTTGAACACATCTTAAGTGTGAATATATACTTCCTTCTGACATTTTGTGTTCAGAAAGTGATTGGATTGAGGCAAGAAAAGTTTGTAGAGTGTTTGAGGAATACAAAAAATATAAATAGATTTGAATGAGAATTAGATTTAGATTTCTAGTACTGATCTAATCCTTAGCATTATTTGGATAATACTGATACTATCCAAAAAGCTATTCTGCTGTGGTGGGGCCTTTGACAAAAATGCTTTTTTAAAGGTACCAAGTTTGTTGATTCAGGTGGTCTCTAGATATCAGTAAATTCAGATATGCTCTAAATATCAGAAAGTCTCCTTTCATTGTGTTACTTTTGTAATGTAGACAAATGAAAGGGCACTTCAGTAAATGAGAAAGATTCAAGTACATATACTTTGTTTCTGTAACAGAACTATTTGAGAGCATTTATGAAGTACAAATTTGAAATATGAAGTGTTTCTGTAATTTTCGGTGAAACAGGATAAAGCTTTTTAAATAATTTATAAACTGACAGAACTGGAATTCAGAATGCAGCAGTACCTGCTCATGGGCAAAAATGTGTTTTAACAAAGAAGTCTTTTATTTTTGTCAACTCTGACACCTCCACTTCTTGTTATGGCGTGAGGTTCTGGTGAATAAATATCAACACAAAAGAGCTTCTTGGAAACCTCATGAGGTTAGAAAAACATAGATTAATCAATCTTACCCCTAGAAAAAGATTTATCTACTCTCAGTCCAGTCTACTAGAAAACCAGGTTAATGTTCATTGTATCCTCGTATGTTTCTGTTCTCTTGCCTTCTGTTTTTTTCCCCTTGTTTTTTTATGTAGCCATGGTTAAATGCCAAGTAATTGTGTTACAGTCCTTCTGGGGCAGGAAAGAAATATTTTTATTTCTTTGATTAATAATAATGATAAAGAGTAAAATATTTAATGTTTTCTGTCCATTTTGTTTTTTAAACTGTTATTTCTATAACATCCTGTAGAATTTGACTTAATTTTCATTTATGATATCTTATAGGTTCATTCTAAATCTCTCTCTCCCCCCCATGTATATCTTTTTATTTACCTAAAACAGCACCTGTTTGACACCCAGTACATATATTCACACACACACGCTTGATTTTAGTCAGCACTTTACTATTCCATTTGCAATATTGAGGTCCAATTGAATTTTACTTCTGTTTCATAAGTAGTAGTACCAGTTTTGCTTTTAGAATTTAGGCAGCATACTTAATGTAATGGGGACGTTTCCTATCTGCCAGTTCTCTTTAATGCAACTTTAGAGATAATATATGCACTGTATTGTTTGTTAGTAAAAGGAGTATACTAAGATAATATGTGGAAGAGATAATGTAAATTAACTAAGTAAAGGTAATTTTTGACATATCCATTTATAGGGGATTAAAGAGAGTAAATGTAAAATGTAAATATATTACACCATTCATATTACTTGAAATGCATCAAAATTTGGCCCTCCAACTCTTCCTACCCTGTGCATATGTCTGTTTGTCAGTTTTCTATTCTATAATTGTTATTTGTTTATCTGTATTCACTAGATTGCTCTTTAGAGGGTGTGGATCATGTTTATCTTTTTATCTACCCAGAACAGTGCCTGTACTTAGCCAATAGCTGAATGAATGAATTCTGTTTTCTATAGTGAATATGAGAATGTAACTACAATTAATCACACTATATAGATGCAGAATTTGAAAATTGTGCTTAAATTCTGCCTAAGGCAGTCACCCTCAGCTGATGGTCTGAAAATTATCTCAGGTTTTATCATGATTGTGTTCATATACAATCCCATATGGGTATTTGATTAATGATGTTTTAGTCTTAGTATGTTGTGTCTACCTTCACCATCAGCAGGTGTGAGCAAACCAGTTCACTTAATCACAATTGTAATCAAAGCCAGTGTATAACTTTCTTGTGAGCTTCCTTTGTTGGCTCAGCTTTGATAAAGCAGCCTTTGTTTCTTTAGCATAATGAAGGATTAATTTTTACTGTGATATTATGTTGTTTACAGTGGAAAAGAAGAAGGAAACTATAACAGAGTCAGCTGGCCGACAACAAAAGAAGAAAATAGGTAAGACGGGTTATCTAGATTTTCTTGGAAAAATAATTCTCAGGTGATGATGTTATAGTAAAGATAGTAATAGTGGTAACTTGTGTTTGTATGATTTTTATGGTTTACAAAGCACTTGCAGGTTATCTTACTTGATTCAACCATTTTGAAGGAGAGGTTCAAGCAGTTACTCCTTTTTTGCTCTTAGCTTTGAAATTTCAGTTTTAGTAAAATGATGTTGACAGTTGTGGCTTTTGAACTTGGCCAGGGGTTCTTGGCACAGTTTGTAAAAGCGTATTGTTTTTCATATCTGAAATAGTTATTTCCAGTTAAGGCTGAGTAATTTGTGTTGATTATTACCATGGCTTCCTTACTGAGAATTGACTCATGATTGAAATCCAGCAAGGGGTTGGAAATTTTCTGCTGAGTAATTTTTTATCTGTCCTGAAAAATGATGACTTTTTGGTTTCTCAGTGTATTTTAGAATTTAATTGCAGAATGTAATTCTGTTCCAAAAAGACAATTTATAAATGATTAGATAGTATTTATGGAGAAATGGCACTGGAGAAACAAAGTATAAAATAATTCTGTAGTTTAGGAGGTTAGTTTAGGAGGTCTGTCAAGAGAGGGAAAACAGACCAGTGCAATATGGTAAGTAACATTTGTAAAGATACATTCTGAGTGTTATAGAAGTAAAGAAAAAGTATATCCAAACGAACCTAAGGGATCAGGTTTTATTGAGGAAGTAATGATTTAGCAGAATCTTGAAGCTTTAGTGTGCGTTAGCTAAATAAAAATTTAAGTAAATAAAATGCTGCTTAATATTTATTGAGCACTTATAATCTGCAACACACTGAGGTAAGCACTTTACGTGTTTTAAATTCTCTTAACAATGTGTGTGGTAGTGAACAGTATCTCATTTCTATAGACGGGAAAGCTGTGGCTTAATATAAATAACTCACTCTTGGTCATTGAGTATTATGATGGGGTGAAGTCCCTGGTAGAGAATGGGTTTCTGCCTGGTTGTTTATAACTGCAGACTCCACATTTTCAAGCCCTCAACATTCTAGGCAGAAGGATAGGCATGTGCAAAAGCACAGAGGGATTAAATAGCAGGTACATACCCAGAACTGTAAGTTCAGTATAATTAATGAAACAAGCTGTGTGTAAAGTACAGGCAGTTGAGATGAGAGAAGTAGAGCCTAGTTCTAAAGGTCTTTATAAATTAAACTTAGGCTATAAATTAAACTTTATAAATTAAAATTAAAGTTTATCTTCTATCCAGAAGCCTTGCTATAATCGTTAAGGGATTTAAACAGAGGCTTGACATCAGATTTTAAGGAAGACAGCTGTGACAATAGTGGATAAAGGGAAAAGGAATCATTCTAGGGGTCAGGAAGTTAGGAGGCTTTATGAGTATCCCAGGCATAAAAATGGCAAGAACCTCAACTAGGCAGTGGGAATGGAGTCGGTGTTAGATTCAGCGGATATAGCGGAGGTAGAAGTAACAGGACTTTAGGACTGTTGAGATTTGTAATGTGGAGAGAGGGTCAGTCCTGGAAGAAGCCCAGATTTCCAATTTGGAGAAGGAAGTGTTGGAGTAGTAGCAGCTTGGTATGGGGAAGACAAGAAGATGATTTCAGATTTGAACATGTTGAATTTGAAGTGCCTGTGTGGCAGTAGGGTGGAAATATTTGGTACACAGTTGGCCATAGGGTTTTCGAGCTGGCAGAGAAAGAAAGGTTACAACTAGATTTTAGAACCATGCTTATAAGTAGTGATTGTGTCCACAAGGTAAATGGGATCACACAGGGAGACCATATAGAGTCAGATAGAGTAAGAAAAGCAAAGACCTGAGTATGGAGAAAGCCTTGAGGAAACAGATATTTAAGGGGCAGCAGAAGTGGAGCTCATAAAATCATACCCAGAGAAGTTGGGAAGGGGTTGTGTCACAGAAGTTGCAGGACGAGTTTCAGGGGGCAGAAATGGTTTGAAAGTTGGATGCTAAATATCTATGGCAAAATGGAGGTTATTAGTGATTTAGCAAGAATCATTTTAATGACATGATGGGGGATAAAAGCCAAATTGTATATATTAGGGAGATAATGCATGGTGAGGAATTGAAGGCATTGGGCAAGGACAATTCTTTCAGGTAGCTTTGTTATAAATTGTAGGATAGGAAAGATAGAAAAATGCAAGGCAGATTACCCACTGCCCTCAAATTGACAACGCAAATTAACGTGGAATGCAACCTTGAATTGTTTGCTCACCAAAAAACATCATTAGAAGTGAAAAGAAATAATATTTGTGAAGAGTTTATCAAAATCTTATCAGGAGTTACAAGACATAATATTTATTAGTCGTTGCTTAAAAGACAAATAACCTATCCATTCTCTAGATTTGTAAATTTTACTCTTAGATTAAGCCAGACTTTCAGAAATCTGTAAATATAAACTGCATTATTTTGGACTCTTATAAAATTGCTTCTACTCTGTTTCACCTTGACATTTGCACTGTTAGGCATGTCATAAACAACTCAGCCAGATAGTTTATTGTAGTATTCTTAAAGGATATTTTTGAAAACATTATCTACAACACCCCCCAATGCTCTTTTTACAAGACATTATGGAAATTTTCTGTTAGTTTTCATAAAGAAAAGCAGTGATTCTCATTAAGTGGTTGGTTTATTTTTATCTTGGTGCTATGCTTGAACTGATGGTTTTTTCTCCCCCTATGAAGCCAAGTCAGTTGCTATTCATCTCTAGCAACATTATGAGTCCAATTAAATGTACTTCTGTGCATTGACCCTATCGACAGCTTTGTTGTTAGGCAGCCCTTGCTCAGATTCCCCCCCTGAGTGTATTTACAAAAACATAGTAATGGGGAGGCTGTGGAGAATGCTGCTGCTGCCCTGAAGGAAGGGAGTTTTCAGGAAGAGGGCAGGGGTCCACCTGTTCAGTGTTTCAGACAAGCAAATGTCATTGATTGCACGCAGGGGAGTTTGTTGACAGTGGTCTTGGGTAGAGTTGTTAATTTGAAGCTGAGATGTCTTTTGCATTTGAAAGAAGGCTCTGTTTCCCAGTCTTAGTTTGGTGCCCGCTTTTTGGCTATTTTATATTCCCTTCTCATAGGAGAGAAATTCCTTTACTTTTGATACATGAATTTTGTTCAGCTCTTTGTCTGCCGTCAAGTTACCTGAGGTAATGAGGGATTTTAGGGAAATATAAGGTCTGATAGTTTTGCGAACTCATCCTAGAAAAAGTGATACGCACTTCATTGCTGGATATCACTACGGTCACCTTCAAAGTGAAGCTATACACTTTACACTTTACCAAGTTGTTTGTACAGTGTGGCCAACGTAAGCGCACAGTGGCAAGTTTGCGAACTTAACTGTTGAATTTTGGATACGATAACAACTCTGATGGCCATTCCAGAAAGAGTTCCAAACTGCTTTGAAGGGTGAAATGGGTGCTGGTGTCAGTGCACAGCTTCCCAAGGGGAGTGCTTCGAAGGTGACCATAGTGATACTCAGCAATGAGGTGTGTAGCACTTTTTCTAGGATGAGTTTGAGAAATTAATTGTCTGACCTTGTTATATGTGATCCCAAATTCTGGAAAAACTGAACTAACTGGGGAAGGCAGGGACTGTGTCAGACACATCCTACAGGCAGAGTGAGCCCTGAGGTGAATGAAGCCAGATGGGCCCTCAGTCATCGGGGCTCCCTGCTAGTGTGTTTCTTTGTCCTGTTGTTGAGCTGCCCTACTTCTTCTACAGTGTTGCTCTAGCATGTAATTTTTGCCTTCCTAACTTTGGGGTTCTTTGTATTATCAGGCATTACTCACAATGTGCTCTCTGGGCCACCAACATCTGTCTTGCTTGAGCCACTTGTTAACAATGAAGAGTTTGCTGCATCAAACTCTCTGGATGTGGGGCCGAGGAATCTGCTTTCTTAACAAGCTGCCCAGATTATTCTTAGCTACACTGAAGTTTGAGGGGCCGCTGATACTGTAATTTTCTGTTTCTGCTCCCACAGGTGATTGATTTAATTTTCCAAGATTTTCTGGTTAAAATTCTTGAGAGAAGGAATTAATTTGGCTCAGCTCATCTTTTTATGCCATAGAGCCTGGAAAGACTGGATTGGCTACCTTTGGGTCAATAGTGGCAGGGGGCATTAGGAATATTCATAAAGCTGACCTTCACAAAGACCATGGGGAGAGGCAGATATCTCTAGAAGGTGGCTGGGAATGGCAGGTAGGCATTTGGAAGCTTAACTAACATGGAGGGGTCTTTCTTTAGAGACTTGGACATACGGGCAGACATTTTTGAAATGTTATTTATTAGGGGTCCTTAATTTTTATATTCTAGGGCTTTATGCTATTTGGATTTTCATAAAAGAAGGCTGCATCAGGCATTTAATTTAAATTTTGCTTCTCCATTTCCAACTGAATATGAAATTCAAGGTATACTATTAATTGGTCTTCCATTGAAGACAACTCAAGAGTGTAGAACTGTCATGGGATAACTAACTATTTTCATCTATAGAGAGACATCTGTTTTCATCAATGTAATTTAGTAGTATATCTTAATGTACAGAGTTAAGACAATACCAGAGGCAATTTTTAAAAAGTAAACTTTAAAGATTTTTATTTATTTAAATTGAAATACTTTGGTGCTCTGCTGCATTTGAATGTTCTGTTAGTGTAAAGTATACAATATATCAGGTAATCAGCTCATGTTAAGTGATATTGAAACAATTGCTTTTGTACTCACCCGTCTGTGGCACTTTAATATCTGCTTTGTGCTCAGCACTGTGTATATTAATCATTTCATTAATTCTTTTCAGAGAGGCAAGAAGAGAAATTGAAGAATAACAATAGAGATCTATCAATGGTAAGAATGTAAATATAACTTCATGGTAAACTAATAATGTTTTTAAGCAAAAGATGCTGATTTGCATCAAGTATACTATATTTATCTTTTCACAAATTTATAGTCTATGAAGGCTATAAATAATATGAGTGTTATTGGAACAGGTGGAGGTAAAACATGCTACTGGGCTTAAATTTCATTTTAGCAATATGTCCCTTTCACACAGTTCTTGATTAGCTTCCCCCTTATGTTTATTTTCTTCCTTACGTTAATACTGAATCTTTGGGGGTTTTTTTTGTTTTTTTTTTTTGTTTTGTTTTGTTTTGCTTTTTGGTATGTGGGTAGCTCCCTGGCTGGGAATCGAACCCTGGCCGCAGCGCTGACAGCGCCAGCGCTGAAGCCTTAAGCCACTACACCATCAGGGAACTCCCCTGAATCTTTGGTTTTATGGTGACCTGGGCAAAATCCCATTGTAGGAAATAGAGCATTATACTGGGTGCCAAAAATATGTATACCCATTTAAAGAGATGTTATCTGTGTATTACATAAATGGTTACTGCTTTGAGCACCTCTTGTAATTGCAGAAGTCAAATGTGACTTGTATTCATCTTTTGTTATCAGTATGTATTGAGTATTATAATTTCAATAGTTTTTTCCTGTCTTAAAATGTGTATACATTTTTTGGCACCCTCTGTAGATGGCCTGTATTGTTCCCTTTTTGTTATTTGAGAGGTCTTTTGTTCTGATTGTCAGGCATAACATAAAGTGTAAGGAAAAGTGCCTTCATTATCCATTTACTCATTTGTAAAGAGTAGAGTTTGTTCAAGCATGTCTTTCTAAAGCGTGGGAAGCTAATGACATGGCCTGAATGATTTTTCTACTTAATTTCTGTATATTTGACAAAGGACATCTAAACTTTGCAGCTGTCATCTTTTACTTAACAGAGACCTTTGCTCTATTTCTTTAATCTTGAAGTTCTTATTAATTAAGAAAGATTATAATTTAGAGGTGCATTTTTACAAATAGCTTTTCTTTTCTGTTGACACCATTATTACATGTTCACCATAACAAATTTGGAAACTACAGAAAGAAGAAGAGATAAAAATTGCCCATAAACCTATCATCCAGATATAACAGCTGAAATTCTTTATTTATACTTTTATGGCATATGTAATTAAGAAAACTTCCAGTAACAGAATACCTAACTAACAATGGCTTAAACAGATAAAGGCTTTTTCTTTACTTGCTCCAGAAGTCCAGAAGTTGGTGGTCCTGGGCTGGTTTGGCAGCTAGATGATGTCATCAAGGATTCAGGGTGCCCTGGGATGAAGGGTGTTTGGGTGTGTGGTGGTGCTTTACGTTCAGGCATTATGTTTTCATTCCAGACAAAAAGAATGGGCAGAAAGCCCAAAGGGATGGATGCTAGCCAAGTTTGTCCCTTTTAAAAGTCCTTTCAACACTTGTGCTTATAACTCATTGACCAGAATTGGGTCTCATGGCCCCCCCAGTACTATCCATCAGAAGGTGGCAAGGAGAAGAGGGCTGGGAAGTGGAGGGTGGTTAGCCAATCGACAGCTTTTGGCTGAGGAGTTCTTTAGAAAAATGCATGAAACCAAAATTTTTGGAGTGTCCTTTAGTGGTGGTTTTTCTTTAGTGCAAAATGACAATTCATTGTTCTCCTTATAGGTTCGAATGAAATCTATGTTTGCAATTGGCTTTTGCTTTACCGCCCTAATGGGAATGTTCAATTCCATGTGAGTATCCTTTTATGTGATTTTAGCTATTGCTCTGTGTGTGTGTCTTTGTATGCAATGAACTTTTTTGGTAATATTTTATTTTGCTATTTCAAATTTACAGAAAAGTTACAAGAAGAGTACATCCATTATCCAGATTCACAAATGTTAACATTTTGCCCCACTTACTTTCTCTTTTTCTCTCTTTCTCCATATCATATATGTACTCATGCATTCATTATTTTTATGTTTTTCTTAGTCATTTAAGAACTTCATGCTCCTGTACCTGTAACTACTCAAGTGTGTATTTCCTAAGAACGTGCACTACTCTTATCTCAATCCAGTTATCCAAATCAGAGAAATATAATTTTGATACAATACAATTATGTGGTAATTTTTTCACCCTCTTAATATTGAAGGTATTTTCTATACAAGGGAAATATTATACTCAGGTATTCTGGGGCCTTCAAAAGGAAGGTAGTCATATAAAGATGTTTGACTCTTGAAATAGAGTATTAACAACTATAATCTTGTTCAATGATAGGTAAGTTACTATTGTCTAAACTAGCACGTAGCAGGCCTGAGTAATTGTGGAGTTGCTTTTGACAGAAGCTGGGAAAATATCCAAAGATGACAAACAATCATTTTTTACTTTTCAGTGCTCACCTGAATTCTCCAATGTCAATTAGAATGTTCCTCACTCACTCTTTTTTTTTTAATATTTTTATCATTAGATTTATTGGGATGACATTGGTTATCAAGAGTTACATAGGTTCCAGGTGTACAACGTTACAGTGCATTGTCTATCTGTTGTATTATATATTCACCACCCAGTGTGAGTTCTTTTTCCATCACCATGTATTTGGCTCCTGCTCCCTCCTCTCCCGCCCCCTTCCTTTTCTCCCACCCCCTACCTCCTTGTCCCCAAATAACCCTTAAACTATTGATTTTGTCCATGAGTTTGTTTGTTTGTTATATGTTGCTTTCAGTTTTATATTCCACATATAAGCGAAGTCATACGGTTCTTGGTTTTTTCTGTCTGGCTTATTTCACTAAGCATGATGATCTCAAGGTCCATCCATTTTGTTGTAATGGCAATATTTCATCTTTTCTTACAGCTGAGTAATATTCCATTGTGTATATGCACCACAGCGTCTTTATCCAGTCATCTGTCGCAGGGCACTTTGGTTGTTTCCATGTTTTGGCCACTGTGAACAGCACTGCGATGAACATTGGGGTACATAAGTCTGTGCGGACTAAGGTTTTCAGGTTTTTTGGGTAGATCTCCAGAAGGGGGATTGCTGGGTCATGTGGTAACTCCATTCCCAATTTCCTGAGGAACCTCCATATTGTCCTGCATAGCGGTTGTACCAGTTTGCACTCCCACCAGCAATGTACAAGGGTTCCTTTTTCCCCACATCCTCTCCAGCGCTTGTTATTCCTTGTCTTGTTGTTAATGGCTTTTCTGACAGGTGTGAGATGGTATCTCATTGTGGTTTTGATTTGCATTTTCCTGATAGCTGAGGATGAGCATTTTTACATGTTTGTTGACTATTTGTATTTCTTCATGGGAAAAGTGTCTGTTTAGTTCCTCTGCCCACTTTTTAATTGGGTTGTTTGTTTTTTTGTTGTTAAGTCATATTAGTTCTTTACATATTTTATTTTATTTATTTATTTAATGTGGGTAGCTCGCTGGCTGGGAACTGAACCCAGGCCTCAGCGTTGACAGCGCCGAAGCCTTAGCCACTACACCACCAGGGAACTCCTGTATATTTTAGATATTAGACCCTTATCAGATACGTTGTTTGCAAATGTTTTCTCCCATGCGGTTGACTGTCTCTGCTTTGTTGATGGTTTCTTTTGCGGTGCAGAAGCTTTTTAGTTTGATATAGTCTTACTCATTTATTTTTTATTTTAGTTCCTTTTCCTTTGAGGTCAGGTTCATGAAGTCTTCCTTCAGACTGTCTTTTCCCCATTGCATATTTTTTGCTCCTTTATCAAAAATTTGTGGATTTATTTCTGGGTTTTCAATTTTGTGCCATTGGTCTGTGTGTCTGTTTTTCTGCCAATACCAAGCTGTTTTGATTATTGATGTTTTGTGCTATAAATTCAAATCAGGGAGTGTGATACCACCAACCTTATTCTTTTTATATAGTATTGCTTTGGCAATTTGAGGTCTCTTGTGGTTTCATACAAATCTGATAATTTTTTCATCTATTTCCTAAAAGTGTGATTGTGGAATTTTGATAGGAATTGCATTAAATATGTAAATTGCTTTGAGTAGTATGGCCATTTTAGCAATATTAAGTCTTCCTATCAGTGAACATGGAATATCTTTCCATTTGTTTGTGTCCTCTTTAATTCCTTTCAAAAGTGTCTTAGAGTTTTTTGTATAAGTCCCTTACGTTCTTTGTTAATTCCCAGGTATTTTATTCTTTTTGTTGCAATAGCAAAAGGAATCGACTCTCATTTCTTTTTCACTCACTCTTTTCCTTCCCTTTCTTCTGCTCTTCCTCCTCGGCCTCATTTCTGTCTGTCTCTTCCTCTCCCTGTAAATCCCCCATCCTAGTTCATTCTTCTCTCCCCATCTGTTAGGTGCATACTTTCTGCCAGGCATTGGAACCTAAGACCTATCCCCTGCCCTCAGTAATATAAAAGTTTTATGGGAATACAAGACATAAAAATAAGTACATTGATGGATGTTACAATAGAAAAATATGTGTGTCAAGTACAGTAGGAGGCAAGAAGGAAGTAATTAGGTGAGGGACTACAAGAAGTATCTAATGGTTTTAATACAAACGTTTTACTTAATGAAAGACCTTTGGAAGAAGAATAAAAAACTTGTCCAAGGTATCCAGATGTATCTTAATTTCTAACTTAAAATTCTGAACTCAGTACTCTTTTTCACTGCCATGCTTTCTCTCATATCTTGGGTATGTCTCACCACGAATTAGCAGGCAAAACAAACACCGAAAGTTTCATTAGTATAACTCAAATACTAAATACAATAGACCCTCAGTTAACCGGCACCCATGGGGATTGGTAAATGCTGGATAAATGTACGTAAGCTTTCTCTTAACCAGCACTCTCAAGCATTTGCCATTTGCTTGAGAGTGCTAGTTGCTTGAGTTCTGGTTAACAGAGAGTCTACTGTATTCTTAAATTTGTCACATTCTTAATGGTATAGAGCTGGCTAAGTAGTCATCTGTACTTTTTAAATTTGATGCTTCTATGTATTTTTATCATGTTTCTGATTTTTAAAATAATTTTTTATAGGTTAGTGATGTAAGTGTGCTTGTGTGTGTGTGTGTGTTTATATGTGTATGATGTAGATATTCTTATTGACCTTGGCCTTATTGTGTGATTACTGTGACAGATTGGAGTCCTGCTTTGCTTGAAGTTCTGCATTTGATTTTATTCCTTAGTCTTACGAGTATGTACAGATGAGTTCTAATGAAATAGACTAAGAAATATTAATAACTGATTATTTCTACCAGTAGTAACTTGCATTCATGTGATTCCGTTTCTTAATATTGTTTGTGAACATATTGCAGTAAACAGTCTTTTAATGTAACCCAACATGCACACACGCCCCCATGGAGTCTGAAAGACTACTCTATGGCAAGGGCATCTGCTTCAAATATATTTTTTCTGCCAAGATCCTAAAAAAATTAAGTCTCACTAGTTTAGAAAAGATTGATAGGAAAATCTCTGTCCTTCCTTACATCATTGTATTTCAGGTCTCTTTTTAGAATATCACTATTTCTCTATTTTTTAGAGATGGAAGGACTTAAAGTCCTATTTCTATCCCAGATTCTTCCCTGGAACTAAGCTTGTCAGTCTTCCAAAAATAACAGTTATCTGTTTTTTTCCTTTTCAGATTTGATGGTAGAGTGGTGGCAAAGCTCCCTTTCACCCCCCTTTCCTACATCCAAGGACTGTCTCATCGTAATCTGTTGGGGGATGACACCACAGACTGCTCCTTCATCTTCCTGTATATTCTCTGTACCATGTCCATTCGACAGGTGAGTGACCACACCTACTATTAATATGGACGGTCATGTGCTACACAACAACATCTTAGGCAACAACAGAATGCATATGTGGCAGTAAGCAGTATACTGTACAGCCTAGGTGTGCAGGAGGCTGTATCCTCTAGGTTTGTGTGAGTGTAATCTGTGATGTTTGTACAATGATGAAATTGTGAGTGACACATTTCTCAGAACATGTCCCCATTGGAGAGTAGCATATGACTGTATATCCTCCCTTGATCTCATCTCCTAAGTTAGCTTTTACTTCTGTAGTGCCAGAAGTGTCTACTCTTGTTCCTGAGATCTTTCAGAACCCCAGTGTCCCATCTAATGGTACTGTAAATGTAGAGGTCCAGACACTGCCCCTTGGGTGAGAAGTAGCCGTAAAGCCAGATGTGGTTCCCACATTCTGTTTCTAGGGCTCTCAGTTTCCTTCCTCATTGCAGCTGTCTGAAGGTACAAAAGGAAGGAGTGGGTTCGGCCTTCCCACTGTCATTTCTTTATTATACACCAGTGCCCTTTGTCACTTCAGGAACACAAGTGGAATAATTTGGTGATTTTAAGTTATTCACAGTTGAGATAAAGTCTGGGTTAATAGCAGTGTGATCGGAACCCCTAGAGTGAAAGCATGTGGAGAAGTGGATCAGAACATACATGTCACTCCTAGAGAGTCTCAAGGGTTTAAATGTGTCAGTGTGACCACCTACAGTAGTGGTTTTCCTGAGGAGTTCTCTAGCCAAGCCTCTCTTACCCACAGAAGCTACTTTCTGTAATTCCAGTGCTGTTAATCTTCCTTGTTTATTATGGTAAAATCAGTATAACATGAAACTTACTCTTCTAACCATTTTTAACTGTGCTGTTCTGTGACATTAAGTACATCCCACATTATTGCCAACTGTTACTGCTATCCATTTCTAGAACTTGCTCAGTTTCCCAAAGTTAACCTCCTTACCCATTAAACACTAAGTCCCCATCACCTCTCCCCTTGGTCCCTGCAACCACTGCTCTACTTTCTGTCTCTGAATTTACTCCTCTTTGTGCATGTGACCTCATATAAGTATGGAACCATACAATATTTTTCCTTTTGTGACTGGCATGTTTTCAAGGTTCATACACATTATAGCATGCGTCAGAATTACCTTCCTTTTTAAAGGCCAAATAACATTTTATTGTATGTATACACCGCATTTTGCTTATCCATTCATCTGTCCATGCACATTTCCACCTTTGCTTGTGGGTGTATAAATGTCTGAGTTCCTGTTTTCACTTTTTTTGGAGAAGTGGAATTGCTGAGTCATACTGCAATTCTGTGTTTTATTTTTTGGTGGAATCACCGTAATGTTGTATGCAGCTATTGCACCATTTTACCCAGTAGTATTAATCTTAAGGCTTCACCACCAGCTTGAGACCATTTTTTAAAGGCCACAAGTAATTTCTCATATTTTACTTTCAGTGAGTAAAAACCATAATTTCACTTATTCAGAGTTAATGTTTATGCCAAACATAAAAACAGTGTATATTTCCACTCACATGTGGAACATAAAATTGAAAGCAACAAAGAAACAAAACTCATGGACACGGTCAGTAATTTAGTAGTTATGTCAGGGTAAGTGGGGAGGGGGTGGGGGAAAAGGGACAGGGACACAAATATATGGTGGTGGAAGAGAACTGACTCTGGGTGATGAACACATAATACAACACATAGATGATGTGTTGTAGAATTGTACACCTGGAACCTATGTAATTTTTACTAATCAACATCACCTCAATAAATTTAATAATAAAATTTGAAAAAAACAAAACAAAAAACAATGTGTATTTTATACAGATTATCTCCATCAATAATGGTAGTCTTCCTAGTTTTAATGGAGAAGTCTTGTAGTAAATTAGAATATAACATTTGGGAGAATGACAAGCATTTCTGTTATTAGTGTCTTTAAATCTCAACAGTTTAATTGCTGAAGTAATTAGATACTTTTATCATCGGATTTCCTGAATTTATGGTTTTAAAGTCTTTTATTTGTTAAAGATTATGATCACACTTATGTATGTCAGTTAATAACATCTCTACAGTATTAACTAGAATCCACTTCCTTTACTAAATGTGAGTGATGATGTAATTAAACCAACTAGCTCCAGTCCCTTCATAATGCTCCCTTATTTTGAAGGAGTTATATTAGGTTGAATATTAGGGTATCTGTATGCTTCAGGCATTTTTTCCATATTCTTAAGAGAACTGATGATCACATTAGGAATAATTCCTTGGTAGAGTCATCTGTGTGTTATTTATTCAATTAACAAAATTGAGGAGTTCCCTGATGGTGTAGTGGCTTAAGGCTAGCACCGCGGCCTGGGTTCGATTCCTAGTCAGGGAGCTACCCACATACCAAAAAGCAAAAAAAAAAAAAAAAAAAAAATATTTGAGCACATATATATATATCAGGCTCTGTGCTGGGTGCTCACTGTACAGTTGTAAACAAAACTGATATAGGATTATGGTCCCTGCTCTCATACAGCAGTATTTTTATGTTTCTTTTGAAGTAACAAGGTTAATTTTTCACCTATAGCTTCACTTTTTAAAAAATCATTATCAAATATGAGGATATGGAAGTACCTTTAAAATGATTTCTGTTATTCTAGTCATTGTAAGTAGAAGCAGATTAAACCAAGTCTTTGTGAGTCTTGTTTTTCAAATCTATTATATATTTTTCTCCATTCTAGGACGTTATTGATTATATGTTTCACTATGGACTTAAGAGCTTTCAAGGAAAAGAAATAATACTATGCTGATCATATAAGAACTTACGACACATTTCTACTTTAAAATAGGGAGAGAGGAGAAACACATTGTAAGGTTGAGGAGATACAGTGTTTGGAGGTTTGAATCTTGTTGCCACGTAGGCTAGTGTTCTTGGAAAAATCATATAACCTTGAATCCTGGTTCTCACAAAGGTGAAATGGGGTTTAGTGTACAGCCTCACCACGTTATGATAATCAGATGACAGTGAGATAGATTAGAAGCAGTTGTTCTTTTGACCAATTAGTCTTCCTGCCACCAACACTCCTGCATTCTTGGGGATATTTTTTTAAATTAATTTATGTTCCCTGCCCAAAATAAGACAGTTTCTTTTCACAGATTAAAACATAGTGATATGTCATATTAACTGAAAATAAATCTAATTATGTATTCTCATTTTATCTTTTTTCCTTTTGTTTACTTCCTTAATGTTTAGTGATTAATGGTTAGCTGACTTGACCTTCTCTTCATAACTGTTTCCTTTGTGTGAATTTGTAGCAGCAGAAATGGTAGGTCTGCCAGCTTCCATCAGAGCAGTTAATTTAGTCCAGGGTAGTGATGAAGATTTCCTTACCTCCTCTAAGGTACTTACTTGCTTTTTGCTTTTTTTTTTTTTTTTTTTTTTTAAATTGTAGGTCAGCAGTGGATTGAGTAAATGGTTATCTCCTCTATATAAAGTGCTCGAAATCTCTTTAAAAATCCAAGTAAGCTTACCTGGTAAACAGCTAAGGGAAAATAGGTCTGTTCTTGTAAATTATATGATTGTATAAGCTATAAACAGAATTTTCTTTTCTTTGAAAGCAAAAAGAATGAGTGATTCTGAGGAAATGTGAAAGAAAGTTTCTTCTCTCTCTCTTTTTGTCACCCACATCTTAGTATATAATTTTATGTGTGTGTGACTAATCTGAAAAAGTGTCAGTGACAATTTGACATTGTCTCCTTCAACAGGTGTATATGCTCAGGACAATGATAAAAATAAATAAATTTATTTTTTTCTATCACCTTTGGCTTTCCTAGGGAAGTCTAAGGACTTTGATATGCCTTGTTATATATATAAAAACAGGATCTAATTATGTCATGTTAGTATATCTGAGAGCATCTCTTGTGCCTCATCATTAATTCATGTCACTTTTTTAAAGCTTAGAACTTAATTCATTAATGTCAGTATAGCTCATCTACAAGCAGGGTATATTCATTTGTAGTCTTTCACTTCAAATCAGAGAATACATGTGGTTTAGAAAATGACAGCTGACTACTAGAGAAAAACAGATAATTGAGGCAACATCTTAATCTCATCCTTTGTGAATTATTTTAGTGTATGAGTTCAAGGCTTCATATAGAATGTTTCCTGTCATTGCTGAAGGTTAATTCAAGTCTTTATACTATGCTAGGAATTCTCTGATACTGAGAATACAAGGGTAAAAAACAAAGGTCTCTGCCCTTGTGTAACTCTAAATTCGTGTGGGAAAACAGAACCCATACCCATAAATAATTGTAGAATGTGATTGATCCGTGTGTGTGTGTGTGTGTGTGTGTGTGTGTGTGTGTATGTGTGTGTATATATACACACAATATGGTATAGGAGGGAAAAAACATGCTATAGATGAATAATGGCTATAGGGATTGGTTATATAAAACTAAGAATTTATACAAAAGGGTTATATGAGTTGAATCTTGAAGGATAAGTGAGGGGTTTCCAGATCTTATCAGAGTGTCTTCGCATAGGAAGCAGTATGAGTTAAAGCATTGAAGTTTGAAGGTGTGTAGTGAGTATAGGGACCATTGAGTCCCAAGTTGTTTGTGGGATGTGACAGGAGATGAAGCATGTCACTGCTTAATGTCTACACCTTACAGTACATTAAGTTACTTCTTTTTCTTTCTTTTAGTGTTAATTAAACTGCAAGTCTGCTAGTGACAGATAATCTTCATTTATCTGAAAATACCTTTTTATTCTTGAAGGATATTTTTATCAGATATAGTATTCTGGGTTGACTGTTTTTGTTTTCATCCTTTCAATATTTTAAAATGCCTTTCCACTGTCTTTTTGCCTCCATTGTTTCTGATGAAAAATCCTATTTATCTCTGTATTCCTGTATAATGTGTCACTTTTCTCTGTCTGTATTCTGATTTTTTCTTTAAGTTTGGTTTTTCAGCAATTTGACTGTGATGTGCCTAGAGTTTAAAATTTTTCTTTTTATTCCGTTAGGTTTTCATTAACTCTGGGAAAATTTCAGCCATAATTTCTTCAAATATATATTTTTTCAACCTATTCTTTCTCTCTTCTTCTTCTGTGACATCCCATTACATGTTACTTATTTTAGTAGTGTTCAATAGGACACTGAGGCTCTGTTCAATTTTTTAAAAATCTTTTCTCTCCATTCTTTAAATAGGATAACTTCTGTGAATCTGTTGTCAGATTCACTGACTCCTTTGTCATCTCTACTCTGAGTTAACCCTAAGCCCATCCAATGACTTTTAAATTTTGATACAGTATTTTTTAGGTCTAGAATTCCCTTTTTTGCTATCCTTTTTCCCTGATGAGATTTCCTATTTGTTAATTTATTATGAACATATTTTTATTATGTTCTTAGGCATATTTAACTGCTTTTAAAACTCTTGTCTACTAATTGCAACATTTGGGTTATCTCAAGGTTGGACTTTGTTGCCTCTTAAGTATGGGTCATGTTTCCTTGTATGTCTAATAATTTTGGATTGTATTATATTGTGGACATTGTGAATGATAAATTGTACAGATTCTAGAGTCTGTTATTCTTTGTAAGAGTGTTGATTTTTGTTTGAGTAGGCAATGAACTTGGTGTTCAAACTCCAAATTCTCTCCTTTGTAGTAGGCAGCACCTGAAATCTCAGTTATTTTAGTCCACTGGGCTGCTTGAAGGCTGTTGTTTCACACATGTGTAATTTAAGACTCAGCCAGAGATGTAAAATTTTGAACTCCTGCCTCTTAGCCCTCTATTTTCCAGGATTCTTTCCCTCAATTTTAAGGTGCTATAGTTGCTCTAATCCCTATTCTTTAGTTCTTTGAACCAGTAACACTGCAGTTTCATTCTCAGTTTTAAATACCCTACATGGTGCTGAGTCCTGCCATCCATTATGAGATTAAAAATGAATAACATCTTGTCTTTTTGAACTAAACTAAAATTCAGAACAATACTTTAACTCATCTTTAAATAAGGGGCTAAACAAGATATCTAGGGAAATATTCACGGGAAAGATGAATGAGAGAGACAGAGATAGAGATTGTCAGTTGATTCCCTGACAACACCCCCACCCCATGTGGCTTAAAGGATCTGAAAACAATTGACCTTGTGAGCCCTCCACCCCATGTTCTAAGGATACGGAAATTGAGATTTGGTAAAGTAAAAAGAGCTTGCCTGTTACTTCTTTATGCAGTTTGCCAGGCTTCTGATTGCTAACCCAGTAATATTTCAGCAGCACCAGTGTTGTATTGTCATTTTTTTCCCAGTGAATATTTAACCTGTCATTCTCCCAAACAACCTATTCAGACATAATGTGAAAACTCTAGGATTGCTGGATGGGCCATTTGAGGTGATTGGTTTACACTCAACTTTATGGGTATAGTAAAGATATGGGAACTTGATGAGAAATTGTAATCAATTGTAAGTGAAGTTTGCTTACCAGATGCCAGAGAAACAGAGAGCCAACTGATGATTGCCATGGCTGTTATTTTAGCTAAATGACTAAGGAATAAAATTTAGCAGAATGTGCTTATTGCCAGTGACCTGGGTCTTCTCAAAATACCCATTTAGCAACCAACAACTTCCTTATCTCGATCACTGGTTCTTAGCCTTTGCCAAGAGGAAGGAACGCACATCCCACAGTGATATTTGTCTGGGTTTCCTGCCCAAAGAAGATGTGATTATGGGAAATAGGTTTTTCCTTTGTTTTTCCTTTCTGACTTACACTCTTCAGGTGTTACCCTATTACATAGGACTGGACAGAAATTCCGAAGAATTCTTTTACATTTTTCCAAAACCTGTGTTGTATTATTCTGCAGCTTTATAATAAAATCCCCATCATTTAGCAAAATTCATATTTATAAACTAAATATTGCTCATTAAGAAGGTCTGAAAAATGGACCTCCACAAGGAGAATTGAGAGATTGTATAGGACAGCAGTCAGGTCAAGTTTAATGGATGAGGTTATTGAAAGATGTAAAGGAGATAAAATGTACAAAAGTACCGGCTACACAGTCTGATGCTCAGTGTGTAATGACTTACAGCCCCACAGTAGATCCCCTTTTCCTTACCTGTATGTAAGACTACTAGTAAGTCTCTTCATTGAGTTGTGAAGGATTTAAATAAGATACATGTAAAGGGCTTAAAACAGTGCCTAGCAGCTGGAGATAGCATACACAGAAATATTTATCTTTATATTAAATTACCCTGTTTAGTGGCATTTCAGAAAGTTGGAGCCTAGGAATGAGAAAAGGGTATACAACTATTATTAATACAACTGTTATTTTTCCATATATCCTTATAGTATTTATATGCATTTTTATAGATTTTATTGTTTAGAGCAGTTTTAGGTTCACATTGGTGTTCTCATATATGGTCTTCATAATCGTGACTTAAAAAGAAAAAGCCAGACCTATTTTAAAGATTTTTATTCTTTTTTTTTTTAATTCATTTTTATTGTTAGACTTATTGGGGTGACATCTGTTAGCAAGGATTACATAGGTTTCAGGCATACAATTCTACAGTGCATTGTCAACTTGAAGGATTTTTATTCTTAAGATAAAGATCCGTTGGAGAGAGGTGGCTTAATAGAGGAAAACTGTACTTTGACTTATATGTCAGTTCACATCCTGACTTGTAACCTCTGTTTGCCTCAACTTTCTCATCTCTAAAGTGAGGATGACTAAGGACTGATACATAGTCAGAACTATTTGTACACTTAAAAGTGCAGATGAGTGTAGGCTGTTATTACTACATTAGAGAGAATAGTGACTTCTAGTCTTCTACTTATGTGTCTCGCATCTGGATACCGTTATTTAGTTGCTGCCTGTATCAGACTTCACTGACAGGGGAGCAGGGGAAATTTTTTCTAAGAAAAGCCATCGTGAGACCGGGGTTCATTTGTGAGACTACCTGTAGGAATTTAAACATTGTTTAGAATTTCAGTGAAGGATAAGATTGCACACAGTAAATGCGGAACATTTGTGTTAAAGTACAAATACTCGAGCAGTGTAACACGGGCAAACTTAATTTAGTGTTCCCCAAGGGAGTCTGTGAGGTTAGAGCTGCTGGGATTGAGCTTCTGGCTGGGTTGCCGAGGTGCCTCTGCTTTAAGGGGTGCTGTTGCGGTTGCTCCTTTAGCGCCGTCCCCATCTAGAGTAGCAGCTTGCGTTCCCTAGTCGTTTGTGTGTTTTTACTTCATAAATGAGACTTAACTTGTTTACACTTCAAAATATTTTGTTACTTTCCTTTCAGTTGTCTTCTTTAAATCACAGTGAACTTGTAATTTAAAGGGCATCAGAGGTTTACACTGGTGTTTATCTCTAAAATGACAAAGATTCACTTAATTCACCCCTGTCTATGGAATAACTGAGCAAGGATCTGGGTATATTTTGTCTAGATTGTATTTGTTAACTAGGCAGTGTGCTTATCAGCAGCTAATTTGGTAATGTCTTCTTATTTCAAATTTTATCTTTAAAATGACTTCCCATAATGCCTTGCTTAACCCTGGATACATTGTAGGTGGTGAGTAAAAACTTACTGATTAAATAAGAGAAATTGGAAATGAGTGACATTGTGTCATTTGGTCTTCTCGTCGCTTCGTGCAGTGGATTTTTTAGAGGTGGGCATAACAAGCTGTTTTTATTATGAAAGTAATACATCTTCCAGCTTCACTAAGGAGAAGTAACTTGATCTACTACTGATGGATTTTCTTCTTGTTTTCAGATTTCTTTTTAAATCATAAGCTATAGTATTGTAAATACATAAATAAATAATTTTATGGTAAATATAATTTAAATGAATTCTTAAGGTTGTGTCTTCATATTCTGTTACATTCTGTTATAATCTGAGAGTGTTAACTCAGAAATACAAACAGTCAAATTCATATCAGTCATTATTCATGATAAAGGACTGGGGGAGTACATTTCAGAGAAGCCTGGTTATGGGTATTCTCATAGCACTGTTTGGACAGTTGGTACTCAGGGACTGTTGGATGATGAGTGCAGACATGCTGGCCTGCCTGCCATGAGGTGGAATTTGTTTTGAAGACAAGAACTTTTGTATTGAGAGAACCCATTAGATAAAAATCAAGGGGGCTTGGCAAGATGGTGACCAGAAAGGGGAATCCCTAAAACTTCTCCTGGAAAATAAAATGGCTACCCGGGATCCAACATGGAAACCCTGAGTGGCACAGGGATAACTTAGAGATCCTCACATCGCAAGAAAGCACCTGAAGTTTAGAGAAAGTGGGGCGAGCAGGAAAGAAGGGAGGGAGAAGAGACAGATTGCAACCCAACCGGACCTTGGCTAGCTGAAGGAACTAGGAAGAAATCGGGGAACACTGGCCAAGGAGCAATATGATACTGGGCAGAGGGGAGGCTGAGTGGCGACAAGTGGAGGCCAGAGTGACAGGGACCATGGGAGACTGAGGGTGAGCTGGACTGAGCAGCAGCATGTTAGAGGCACCATCCGGGAGCCGCGCCTTGCATGGTACAGAAGCTGTGTAAAGCATCTGCACTGCCCTAGGTGGGAATAGGACCCTCAGTTGTAGCACTGCATCTCTCAGTGCTTGAAAATGCTGAAACATGGTCCTGGGTAAAACAGGCTCAGGAGAAGGGAGAAAAGCTGAGCTGGCGGCACTCGCCCCAACCAAACAGAGAGCAGGCTCCTATCAGCTTGCATTCCACTGGCCTCCCCCATCTCCCCCACCTTCCCCAGCTAACCACAGGAAGCAGAGTGACCCCGGGCCACCCTGCCCCCAAGCACAGATGAATGTCCGAGATAGAGCTTAACTACTGCCACTGCATGGAAGAAACACTATGAAACCTTAGAGATCTAGAAATTTATGAACTAAGTGACACAATACAAGGCTGTAATTCTAAAGGCTCTCCGAGAAATAGATTAAGAAAACATTGACTTTTTTGTTTTTTATTGTTAAATTTATTGGGGTGACATTGGTTAGTAAAAATCACATAGGTTCCAGGTATACAGTTATACAGTACATTGTTCATGTGTTGCATTATGTATTCTCTACCCAGAGTCAGTTCTCTTTCCGTCACCATATGTTTGAGTCCCCCTCTTTCTTTCCTTAGCCCCTTCTCCCCTTACCTTCAGTTAACCACTAAACCGTTGACTTTGTCCACAAGTTTTTGTTTCTTTGTTGCTTTCAGTTTTAAAATGTTCCACATATGAGCAAAGTTATATGGTTCTTGTTTTTTTCTGTCTGGCTTATTTTGCTTAGCATGATGATCTCAAGGTCCATCCATTTTGTTGCATCTTTTCTTATACCTGAGTAATATTCCATTGAACACATATTGGTTTTAATTCCAATTCTGTTCTTCATTTAACTTTGTAATTTTGGACAAGCCATCATACTTTTCCAAGTTTTTAAGGGTTTTCCCTCCTCTACTTAGTGTATAGCAGGGGTCCCCAACCCCTGGGTCACTGACCAGTATGCACAGCAGGAGGTGAGTGGCAGGCAGCAAGTGAAGCTTCATCTGTGCTCCACATCCTGTCAGATCAGCAGCAGCATTAGAGTTCGTTCATAGGAGCACCAACCCTATTGTGAACTGTGCGTGTGAGGGATTTAGTTTGCATGTTCCCTATGAGAATGTAATGTCTGATGATGTGAAGTGGAGCAAAAGTGGTGATGCTGGCACTGGGCAGTGGCTGCAAATACAGATTAACATTAGATCATAATAAATCAATTGCTTGCCGACTCATATCAAAACCCTATCAGTGAGTGACAGGTGACAGTAAGCTGCATCTGATGGCAGGCTTTATAGTGACAAGTGAGTTGCATAATTATTTCATTATATATTACAATGTAATAATAATAGAAACAAAGTGCACAGTAAATGTCATGTGCTTGAACTGTCCCGAAACCATCCCCCTAGCCCCTCCTCCATTCCCTGGTCCATGGAAATACTGTCTTCCACAAAACCAGTCCCTGGTGACAAAAAGGTTGGGGACTGCTGCTGTACAGAATCTTAACAACTGACCTTCACTTAACCTCTCCACAATCATAAGCCCTTTCCCTTCCCTCTTTAAAGCATATTGATTAATCCCCATACCAAAGTGTCCACTCATGATCGCTCTTCAGTCTGTCCGCCTACACCTTTCTGCTTCCACCAGATGAGTCATTGTCTTCCAGGAGTCAATTGTTTATCCCCAAACTGTTTACCCTGGTTTTACTTGTATTTATGTAATTTAATTTAATGTTATACTAACTGATGAAGTCTGAATATAAAAATAGTTTTTTGAGAACTAGTTTAATAAAGATGAGTTTCTTAAAAAGATTATTGAATTAGTTATAAGTGAGACAACTGAAAAAGATGAGGGGAGGTGTTCAAAATCTAGGAGGATTCTGGACTCATCACTTTGCAAGTTTCTAAGTTCTTTTCATTTCTTTGAAGAAATTGAAACGGAATATTTCAGTTTCAGCTTAGACGGTGCAATAATGACTAAATCTATGCAGAAAACCCATACTCAAGGAAAAGGCCTTGCTTCAGAATTGCTAATGAATGTATTTAAAATGCTTTGTGTTGAAATAAAAGATTACCTCTTTTTATGATTCTCCACTTGAAAAAACCAGTTTCTTTGGTTAGTAGACTAAAGTCCCATCAGATAAGAGGGCTTTTACTGTTCTGTGATCTCCATAACATTGTAGGCCTTTTTAAAAATAACACAGGAATAATCATCCTGTTTTAGTTTATAATGATACTTTTAATTTGTTGGGGTTCTCTTCATATAGGATCTATGTAAAACGCTCTTCTGTGTCTCATGATAAAACCCAAATTTTTATTCTCTTTTCTTCACAGAACATCCAGAAGATTCTTGGCCTTGCTCCATCGCGAGCTGCCACCAAGCAGGCAGGTGGATTTCTTGGTCCTCCACCTCCTTCTGGGAAATTTTCGTGAAATCAAGAAGAACCCCTTAATTCCTGTCATTTGTTTAGGTATTCAAACCACACTGGCAACTATTTTGTAGCAAGAGCCATAGGCAGCCTTAGCACTTGAGCCACTTTGTAGTTTTGAGTTATTTCTAGACTTAGTGGATTTGATTGAGAACGACACCCAACAAACAAACATGACAGTACTTTCAGTTAAAGATAATTTTTTTTTAAAATAAGTGTGTTGATTAGATAAGTGCAGGTAGTGTTTATGTAATGAGAAATTGTGTCTTTCTTATTTTGCTTACGTGAAAATTTTCTGTGGGACCGACTGTCAAGACCGTGCTGTGTGCCATGGGAATTGGCTCTCCATGAGCATTTAGCAGTCTGGAAGACAATTTTAGTTTTTCTTTAGTTAGTTAGCAACTCTTAATCAGAACTATTTTTTGTGTGTGTGTTTTGTAAGCCAAATATGTGACCCGTGATCAATAAAGTGGACAAAATTTTAGCTGTTTCATCTACAAGTAGAGATCTGTTTTGTTTTGCCGTATTTCTAGATACCTCTTTTTAGTAATATGAACATAAACATTGGCCAGGAAGGGCTAAATAAAAGTTTTATCATGTTTGCCTTATAGGCTCAAGATTTGGGGTTGTCCTATTATAGGAATTGAAAAACATAAAAGGAGAGGAAAGTAGTAGCTCACTGGGAGTATAAAAATGAGGGTCCTTAGCTGTTCCCTTTGTACCTTAATATAGTCTGTTGGATTTTTGCAAAGGCACTCTTAGCCAGGATGTATTACAGAAGAAATGGAACTGTCATATCACAAGGAGTCATTAAGGGCTACCGCTACCTCACAGTTACTTTGTTTTTAAATTACTTGCCCTGAAAAGTTTTCAAGACTAGTCATTTGGATGACACTCTAGAACCAGACCATCACTGAATTATTGGAGATGACATTTCAAGTCAGAAAAGAAGCCTCCGAACAGCTCTCAAAACACATAATTTGGCTACTTTGCCTATGTAAAAAATGATTGTCCCCTTTCTAGTAAAAAAAAAAAACAAACCAGGTGTTTACACTTGCATTAGGCTACTTAGGTTGTGTTCATAATATGTTGAAGTAGTAAGTGTTTTTAAAATGCAGCTAAGCCTGAATTTCTAATAGGCAGGTTCCAAAATCATCTAAGCCAGTTGGAAATTAGAAAGCAAATGTGTGTAGGCATTCATATCCTTGACCAGATTGTGGCTCTTCAGTGATGTCAGGGACTTAATATGACAGCAGTGCGTTGATGAACATCCAGAATTCCCTTACATCCAAATCAAAATCATTTTTGCTACATACTGGTACATAGTAGGGCTTTTTCAGTAGTACTTAACAATTTTGTATATTTCAATACTGCCCTTCAAGTAAAAGTACCATTATACTTTCTCCTTTTTTGGATTAATCCTGCTTAAGTTACAGTCTTTTCTTTTAATTTACTTTTACCTTTGAGGTTTTTATGTTTTTAGAATGGAAAAAAATCTCATAAATGAAAAAGTTAAAATATAGTAGCATAAAGAACACCCACCTATTATTCAACTTCAGCAATTATTATTAACTCGTGGTAAATCTTACATCTACCCTCACTGGCTTCTGTCCTTCATATGATTTTGAAGCAAATCGTAGGCATCATACCTTCTGTCCTTAAATATTTCAGAGGTTTTAAAAATATATATCTCAATACCATTTACACGCCTAAAAATTTGACAGTTCCTCGATATCAGAAATTGTTTATAGATATAAAAACTTTTTACAATGTTTTTGAGTGGGGAGCCAAATGAGATAACCATATTGCAATTGGTTGATAAGCATTGTAAATCTCTTCTAACTAGGGTGGTGGTTTTCAGCCCAGAGTGCATCAGAATCCTCTAGAAGTCTTGTTAGACTAGACAGACTCTGGGGCTCCACTCTACAGTTTCTGGGTAGAGCTTGAGCGTGATGCTCATGCTGCTGGTTTGGAGTCCAGTCCCCCATCTCTCTTTCATTCCCTCCTTGCAATTTATTTGTTGAAGAAACTGCATTGTTTCCCTCAGTTTGCATTTTGTGATTGCGTACTATTGGTGTCTCTTTTTATAATGTTAGCAGCTTTTGATCCAATGATTAATTAGGGATTGAGAAATAATGATATTCTAATTCTAATATCCCTTCATTTATTAGATAGAATACTACTATTAATGCAACTTTCCTTCATTTATGGTTTGGTTACCCAGTGGTACATTTTTTTAGGAAAGGCAGAATAAAATGCTTATTATCTGGTTTTCAAAATAATGAGTTGTTCACTAGTATCCTCCAGTGGTGAACAGTGTGTCTATGTGTGAGATTAACAATTCATAGATTTAAACATGATTCACTTTTGTCCACTGAAATTATTTTTCTTGCATATACTCAAGTTGTGTCACTTTTGCCCAGTGAGAAGCTCTTTCAGTTGGCTCCTGAGTCCCTTTCACATGACTCTAGTTTTTATTGGTGGCATCTTTGCTAAGTAATATGGCAAGATGTCCCAAGACCATCTCATATTTCCTGCCTGACCCTAAAACAGCACTTTCTCCAAGAAGGCCTGGTTCTTACTGTTGTTATTTGAGGCTCAGAGCACGAAGGGTACTCACTGAGACTGGGGTACTAGGTTGCTAGACCTTCTTTTTGGACTGTGGTAATAAATTTTGTTGTTTTAAGAAAATATGTTTAAGAAAGTACGTCATGAATTAATACTGATGCTCTACTCCCCACTTAAATTCAGGGCTCCAAAGTTCTTATTTGATTTCTTTGATCTTTGTCTCTTACGTCATATTAAAAATTCTAGCTTTCAGTACCAGGCATTATAGAATATCACATAATTGCTTATTAGCATAATCACAAAATATCCACTCCAAAGTCTCAGAATTTCAATACCAACATTACTACCAACAGTATGATTACTGAGAATAGTTTTTTTGGGGGGGATATTTTTTAACATGCCCCCTACTCTGGGCTCATAATCAAATTACTGAGATCTCAAGTTACCTGGAATAGTTTCTTTTTTGATGCCACCAACTATATTCATGTGTATTTACACTCATTTGTGTGATTTTATTTTTAACTTTTAGGCCATGCTTTTAGTTTTACCTTATATTATAAAAATGACATAATGTTTTAATGGGTTTCTAGGCTACCCTGTCAAAGTGTAATCTACATAGAAATGGGCACCTAACTACCAATTACCACACTTGTTTTATGGTGTAACCCCGCTCACAAGCCCCAGAATGTGTGGAAAGATGGGCAGGTACAGAATGTGACCAGGAATGGTTTTATTTTAAGACAGCAGTGGGGATGGCAGGAACACTGCCTGCATTGACGTTGCTCCCTTATTCTTCCCTGCACTTGCTGGATGGAGGGAGGAGACCCAGTGGGAAGAGAGTGCATTTGGGGATATCACCAAATAACTCATTCACGCCCTCATCACTGTCCCCTTAATTTCCCTGCAGTGGCCTCCCAGGATCTCCTTACTTTGGTCCATTGTCCCTCCTGTCATGGCAGTAATCCTTCTAAACTATAAGTCAAGTTGTGTTGCTCCTCCAAGAAAAGTTGTCCAATGGCTTCCAGTAGCCTTTAACCCTACTAGACCTGAGGCCCTGAACCTCCCCTATACCTGGGCTCCTGAGCATTAAAGAGAAAAAACCAACATGATAAAGAAAAATGTTAGTTACATGCAAACAAGTGGTTAGAATAAGATGGAACTTGGAGTCATTTTTTTCATGTACTAGGCAAAGTACCGAAAATTAGGTACAGCGGTGTAGCAGCAGGTTCGGAAATGACTGAAAAACCGGTACAGTGGTTGGTAGGGTTAAGTAAATATAAAGGATTTAACACAGAACGCATCTCAGCCTGAGCCTCTAGCCTCTCCCACCCCTACTCCCATACATCCCTAGGCTCCAGGCAAGCAGATTTATTTTTTAAATCTGCATTTTTCATGTTCTTTTTTACTTTACTACCTCTGTTTTCTCTGGAATGTTCTTCCTCTTATTTACCTGATTTCTCCTATTACCTTCTCAACTCAGCTCAAGCATCACCTTCTCATGAAAGTCTTCTCTAACCTTTATGTTGGGGTTAAGGGTCTCCTCCTTGTATCTCTGAGCTTTTCATATATGAGTCACAAAAATGGGCAAGTCTCTTAACTTTTTAAGCTTCAGTTGCCTCATCTGCCAGTCAGAACTCCCTTCTCCACTATCTACTTACCTGAGTTTTGAGATGGATCCCCTCAGTCACCCCCACAGAGCACCCTTCACTGACCTCGCTCAGCCAAGCCATGCACTTCCTCTCCCACCAAAGAACTGTCACATTACTTGTACTTGTGCATTTTAATTGTATCATTGACTAAGTATCATGTAAATTAATGAAATATGAATGCAAAAAGAATTGCTTCAATGGAAACTAACTTGAATGGCTTAATAAAAGCAAGTTGCTAAAAGTAATTCCTTCGACTTATATGTGGGTGAAAAACAAACAGAAACCAGTAATACAAATTAAGAAAGATTCAGCACTAATACCCTTTCTTAGTGTTTTAGTACATACTCATTAAAGAAAATGAAACTGGAAATCAGAGGTGATACATTTTGGTTCTTTAAAAATATTTTATTTTAGAAAAGCATCCACCATGAAGCAGGGGAATTTTCATCATCACAAATTCTGTTTAAATTCTTCCAATTTTTGAAACCTTTATTGGATTTTCAAATGTTTGATTCTGTTGTATTACTGCTAAAAAGTATACATGGAAAACAAAAATAACTAATAAATGAGTCAGTCAGAATGAATTAAAAAAACACAAAAAGGAGGTGATAGATTTTGGGTTTGCTTTATGCAAAAAACAAAACAAAAACAACAGCTAAAATCAGTGGGACTCTGAACAGTAACTCATACTCAAAGAAAAAGCCTTGGGAGTTCCCTGGTGGTGTAGTGGCTAGGTTTTGGCGCTGTCAACGCTGAGGCCTGGGTTCGATTCCCAGCCAGGGAACTACCCACATAAAAAAAAAATAAAAAATTAATTTTTAAAAAATAGAAAAGAAAAAGCCTTGGCCCTATTTCCAAAGTGAATGAGTATATGTATGTTTTAAGTTAAAACTGTCTGAAGTACATATGAACATATTTTTATAATTCCAGTCTGTAATTCAGTTTTTAATTTAACCTACAAAACCTATCAGCTAAACGCGTCTTTCCCACATAGTGTTTTTAATGGATTACATAAAGCAACTGAGATCCCTGGCATATTGAAAGCATTTGGTCTTCATACACAGCAGTCCTTTAGGTAGATAGGGTATCTTTTTGTATTATCTAATTTTACATATGATCGATCAGGTTCTGAGATTTTAATTGGTATATCCAAGATCGCACACCAGTAGGCGGCAGGACCAGAGCTAGATCCTCAGTTTCAGTGTCCATGCTCCTTCACCTGTGGAATGGGTGTTAGGACTGACTCCACTGGGGCTAACAAGTGAACTGACTGAACTGGAATCCTATCTGGGCTCATTAATGCTGTGTGAAAAATGTTTCATGTAAGTCAAATTTGGAGTCCCCAGCAAGTATCATTTAATTGACTATCACTGTCTCTATTCCCTCTATTTTAAAAAAACTTTGCCATATTCTTTTACCATCTGAATGGTGTATGTTAACAAGAATTTTTTAATATTAGAAGGAATTTTAAAATTATTAAATCGACTAGGAAGTCCTCTGCCTGTCACCAGGTGAGTATGCAAGAGAGTCAATGTAACTTTACTAAGAGGTGATCTTTTGAAAGGCTGCCTTCTGAAGATGGAAGCTCAACACATTTTTTAATCCACAAAACTATATATTTGGATCCAAGGCCCACTTGCTCATGAATATAATCAAGGCCTTTTTTTTTTTACACCAGTGATGTTTAGGTTTATAATCAGTTATTCCAATCATTTGCTGAATGAGCAATTTGATCATAAACAGATAATAAGAAGGTTGAAAAGCCTGAAATCTGCTTGATCTGGGGACAGACTGCTTCTTTCTAAGCAAGATGGGGTAATACTTTAGAGCAGTAGTTGTGAAACTTTTGACCACAACCACGGTATACGTTTCCTTATTGCAATCCAGATACAGAATTTTCACAAAACAGTCTTTACCTCCTATTTACACTCTGGTATTTTATTCTATTCCTTTTTTTTTCTAAACTGTATTTATTCATACATATTTAAACTTCAGTCACCTTCAACATACTCTCCATTTGATGCTATACATTTATCAAGACACTTTTTCTACTGCTCTAGAGTCTTGGAACTTGTCGATTTTTTTTTTTTTTTTTTTTTTTTTTTTTTAATGTGTGTAGTTCTCTGGCTGGGAATCAAACCCAGGCCGCACACATTGTTGACAGCCCCGAAGCCTTAGCCACTACACCACCAGGGAACTCCCCCTATTTCTTTTTTTTTTTTTTTAATCCATTTTTATTGTTAGACTTATTGGGGTGACATTTGTTAGCAAGGATTACATAGGTTTCAGGCATACCATTCTACAGTGCATTGTCAACTTGATGTATAATAAGTTCACCACCTAATGTGACTTCTCTTTCCATCACCTTATATTTAGCTTCCCCCCTCCTCTCCCACTCCCTCCCCTTTCTCCCCTCCCTAACCCACTCGTCCCCAAATAAACATTAAACTATTGATTGTGTCCATGGGTTATTTGTTTGTTCATTTCTTTTTTTC